>MQRK01230222.1:8323-21795 GCA_001938485.1 Girardia tigrina
ACTGGAGAAATGAGTTCCATGGAGGTGAAATTTTTAAATGTATCCCCCCGACCAGATGATCACCCCCCGTCGCCGGCCCGCGGCGGCCACCTCACTGCACCCATTCTTGCACCATCAGATGCCATCATTATTGTTGTTCCGAAGGGTATTGATCGATACACTATTCTGATATTTTCGCCTTCTCGTAATACTGTATGAAACTGTATCTTTTGCTCATATATTTTTTTATCGACCTCGATTTTTTGTATTTGGCCATATTCTTTCACGTGCGCTTAATCCACCATTTCTCGTTGTATTGTTAATAAAAAATCTACGTTGATCTTCTAATCTCCGAGCTGATCTATTTTGTATCCCTCAACATCCGTTAACTCCCATTTATTGAGATCATTTCCGTGAGTCTTCTTTATAGTTGCGATATTTATAGTTATTGGCCATTCAAATACTAGCGTGTCATTCTCGTTCCGCTCTCGTTCGCAATAAGTACTTTCGTCCGATTTCTTGTAACAAAATTTTATTTCATTAATGCTCTCATATCTGTTGAAACGTAGCATTGTGAGATCTAGTTTCACGTCCCCTCCATTTTTGACCACTATATTGATTGCCTTCGTCGATCCTAGTGTTATAATAACTGTTAGAAAGAATAACCAGGTGGCTGATATAGGTACAAATAACTTCAGGCTTATATCCCATGCTTTCTTGCATCGTCTCTTAGTATTTTTTCGTTTTCTCGTTTTCCCTTTCTCTCTG
Source organism: Girardia tigrina (assembly GCA_001938485.1). NCBI lineage: Eukaryota > Metazoa > Platyhelminthes > Tricladida > Dugesiidae > Girardia > Girardia tigrina. Next base: position 9,071 of record MQRK01230222.1, read on the forward strand.
GTTTCGTTGCGATTAGCATTTTCTATGTCACAGGAATTATTTACTCTTCCGTACAGATATATGTTCGGTGCCATTACTGTTGTAGACAATCGAGGTGCCTCCATCGGTTCCGAATAAATACCGTCCTTGGTATTTTGTGATAGTACCATTGGCGGTGGTACTGTGGGTCTCATGACATGAACGAGCCCGTACTGCCCATACTGATCATATAGCTCGTAAGTCCCTCTTGAAGAATTCTGTAACATATTGACTTGTCTTTTTCGTAGACAATACTCTCTTGTCACTGGTTTCTTTCGTTTCCTCATTTCTTTGAACATATTCTCTACGGTCCTTACGTAGTAAGAGTCTTTATTATTTGTTGTATTTCCTTGTTTTGTTGAGTCTACGTTCATATTATCACTTTCACTGGATGTTGAATGATCCTTCTCTTTTACCATCTTTTCTTTCCGTTTGGTCTTTTGGTCATTTATTGTTCCCGTGGATATCGGCTTGCATTTATTTGCATGCACATAAACAGGCTTCTTCATCGGCTCATTTTCTCATATCGCTTTTATATTAGTTGGAGTCACTTTGATGACTTTGAATGGACCTTTATACGGTCTTATTAATTTTGATATATCGATCATCAATCTGCCTCCAACTTTGATTGTATGTGGACTTACATTTTTGTTGTAATTTGCCTTCATCGCTTCTTGGTGGAACTTTATTTTATTTCTGATATCCTCTCACATTTCTGGTAAGCTTTCATGTATGAGCTGTATATCCTTTTTCTCGTCGATATATTGATATAGGTGCGGGCGAAACTCTAAGTCGATTGGGAGGTTATATTCTCTTCCAAACATTGCTTTGTATGACGATATGCCTGTAGCTTCATGGGGTGTCGCTCTCACTGCCATTATTACGATATTCAAAATAACATCCCAATTAGTTTGATATTTGTTGGTATAACATAACAAAATGTTGATCATCGTCCGATTAGCTTTTTCCGTTTGACCGTCACATTGCGGGTGATAAGGTGTTGTCCGGATTTGTTTACTTTCATTTGCTCGTTCACTTCTTTGAATAATGCGCTCATAAAATTTGTACCTTGATTCGTTAGTAGTTGTCACATTGGAGAGTTTTTATCTTTACACCGGTCATTGCCATCTTTATTATTTTCACCTCTTCGTCATTTAACTGCGCTTCTAGTAGGTCGATCGGATCGGTCTGACACACATACAACAAATTGACTTTACCTTCAGTATTCTCCGGAATCCTTGACATAAAGTTTGCATTTGCGTTTGCTGACCCCGATCTGAATTTGGTATTTGGCTTGTATTCCTGTAGAATCATCGCCTAGCATGCTAATCTGTCGTTGGTATCTTTGCGATTTCCTAGCCATACTAAAGGCTTATGATCCGTTGATATTATTATCTCGTGACCTAACAATAGCTGTCTGAAATGTTTGATTGCCAATACTATAGCAAATGCCTCTCTTTCTGTCACACTATACTTCCTTTGCGCATTGTCAATTTTTTGCTGTAATAAGCTATCTGATGCTCTTTCGCTTGTTTGTCGTATTGACTCAATACTGCTCCTGCCACATAACCGCTTGCGTTTGTTGCTAATACGAATGGTTTTTCAAAATCTGGATGGATTAGTACATATACCATTTCTCGTTGTATTGTTTTAACTATTCTGCTTTAACTCTTCAAATGCCTTTTTCTGTTCCTCACCCCATTCGAATCCTCTATCTTTGCATGGGTTTCACAATATGAGCGTAATCTTTGATAAATTTCCGATAATAGTTGTCCATATCTAGTACTTTTTGAACATCTCCTACACAAGTTTGATGAGGCGCGTTTTTCAATTTATCAATATTCCTGGGGTCCGGTTCTTTTCCCATTTCTGATAATATGTGTCCGAGGAATGACACTGATGATGCTACAAATGAGCATTTCGATAACTTCGATTTTAAATCCCACATTAATAATCAGATGAACACGGCTTATAATGCTGCCAAATGTTCTTCTAGGGTTTTTCCATGTACTAGGACACCGTCTAAGTACACGCACAATTGAGTTAAGCCGTGGGTGACGAAGTTCATATTCCTTTGAAAAGTCGCAGGGGCGTTTGTCAATTCAAACGGCATCCTTTTAAATTGATACAGATCTTTCCCTGTCGAAAAAGCTGTCTTCTCTTTGTCCTCTTCCGCAATTACGATCTGCCAATATCAACTTTTGAGGTCCATTACCGTTAAATATTTTCCCCATGCATTGATTTTAGCATATCATTAATATCAGGTAGAGGAAATGTATCCTTTTTAGTTTTCGCATTTAACTTACGGTAATCAATACAAAATCGCGTTGTTCCATCCTTCTTTTTTACAAGCACTATTGGCGATAACCATGATGAACAACTTGGTTCTATCACATCTGCCTTCAACATCTTTTCAACTTCTTCATCGCATATTTTCTTTTCTGAATGCGCATATTTGTAGCATTTTGTTTGATCGGAGTCTCGTCTAACAAAGGAATGGGATGCTTTACTGCCTTGCACTCCGTTAAATCATAATCTGTTTTTGCAAAAATATTTTTATGTTTCATTATCAAGGCCACTACCTTTTTCCATTCCTTCGGTGTTAAATTTTCATTCTCGATTTTTATATCACTTTCACATATCTCATCCCATTCCGGTGGTTTTACAATTTCGACTTCTGTCATATGAATGACATTATCCATTCTAGAATTGGGTTTTCCTCACATCTTCATCGTTAAAGTTTGTCAATTGTATCGGTATCTCGCCCTTTTCGTTTATGGTCACTAAACTTGCCGTTGTTGCTAATTTATAATTTTTATCGAAATGCTTGTAAGACTCGTATATGACTTCTCCTCGTCCTTTTACTGGGCTTTCTACACATAAATATACTGTTGATCTTCTTGGGATCAATATTTCCTCATTTGCACGAACATCCACCTTTTTGTATGGTACGCCACTTTTTTGCATTAATTTCATCGTTGATAAATCTTTTACGCCTTGCGGTAATAATTTTGGTAATAAATCTGTTCCAATTAAGAAGGGTACATTCATTTCTCACGCTATATGGATTAGAGCATCAACTTTAGTTGATATAACTTATTTCACAGTTCAACTTTCCTTTGAAATTTATTTTTTCGCCATTTGCGCCTACGGCACGATTGTCGTTATCTTGCAATACAACGTCCTTGTATTCAGAAGGTACAATTACATCATATCGAATTACTGAGATATTTGCTCCGGTGTCGATTAATGCATCCACTTTTGCCCATTGATTTTCACTTCTATTTTTGTTAGAGGACCTTGCTTCTCGGTTAATGCGTTAACTGAATAAGTGACATAAACTAAATTATTTTTTGGTAATGCGTAATTTATTTGTGTGGCTTCCGTAGTCGACTAGGTTTAAGTAATTAGTTTATGGAAGGAATACTGCTCCAGGAAACATAGTTTATTTCCATACATAGAACTGTGGAAACGTACTGCAGAAAAAAGAGTACCCGCCCCTTTTTTCGAAAACATCTTTTTCCAAAACACTTTCATTGCAAACTATTTTTAATTGATTTTTTATTTCAACTTTCAGATAAAACACTTTTTAAAACAACTATATATTTTTGCTAAGTTTTTAAATAACATGGTAAGTTTTTTTTTACTAGGCTTGCATTTTTTACTAAATATTGAATGACAGATATGCTACCAATTGTATATTATTTCCGACACATTAATTGGACGGCCAGGTGATGTCTTAATACGCAAATAACCTTTCCACATTGTTTATCGAATTGCTATAATTAAGTTTGAGAAAATTTTCCTAAGACGAACAGTAACTTAGAATGATAGCATAATGGCTTTCAATCAATTTTAAATTGCACCCGGATTTTGGTTCATTATAAAAGCTCTTAAACAAGAATAAAATTTAAACGAATTAAGGATGAAACCAAAGAAAAAAAGAAATATCGTGATTGTGCAGCAAGATTATTTTGTGTTGTATCGGTATGGAGTATAAGTTTTTTGCTAAAAATGTTAAGTTATTTAAGTTTTACTAAGTGTTTTTTTAAAATGCTTGTATGGCTACATTTTAGAATATTTGAGAGTGATTGCTCACAATTTGTCTCATTAATAAATTATATTATTTTACTTTTTTTAATTAAATACTATAACAAATTCAATAATTATTTTTGGTAAATTTTTTTAATAATGCAGGGTGATCATAAAGTAAATACCAAATTTTAAACTACAATAACCTTTGAATTATATTGTATTTCTTTTTAATTATAAAGGCATCTTGAAGCTTATTCTTTAAAATTTAATTAAAAGTATATTTTGTTTAAATGTATTAGTTGTTGTGATTGTTTTAAGCGTAAGATTCAAAATGGATCAGCGTGTAAAAATTGTTATTTTATTTTCGAAGCATGAGTCAGTGAATTTAGTAAGAAGAGAACTTCAACGACTTAAATGGAAAAATATTCCAACCGAAAATAGTATTAGAAGCATCTTCAAATATTTGAAGAAACATGAATCGTTCTTCTAAATGCACCAAAATCAGGAAGACAACCAATTGATGATTAAAGAAAAATAAGATAGCAGAACATTTTAAGCAAGAACCCCAGTTTTTTATTAGGAAATCGTTGTCAACTCTGAATTGTTATTATGGGACTGTTCAAAAAGTATTACCAAACGACTTAAAAATGTGTGAAACGTTAATTCAATCGATAGATGCAGATGAAAATTTTCTTAGTAACCTGACATTCTCTGATCAGTCAACTTTCCATCTTAACGGCATTGCAAATAGACATAACACCAACCGAAACATATCAGAGGTCACAGACTAGTGAAGAAGTTAATGTTTGGATGGGATTGTCTTCAACTCTTGTTTATGGGCCCTTTTTATTGAAGGAAACATAACAGCGGCGCTTTACCTGGATATGTTAAAAAGTTTTCTGGATGAAGTGTTTCCACAACGTTGGCTGGGACGATATTGTCCATTCGTATGGCTGGCCAGGTCACCTGATTTGGCACCACTCGATTTTTTTGTGTGGGAACTTTGAAGAATGAAGTGTATAAGAGAAAATCAGAAACAATTCAGCAACTTAAAGATTTAATTTGTCAAGAAGCGGCAAAAATAGATAGTGAAATGTGCCAAAATGTCATTAAGTCTTTTCATGGACGACTTAAACCTTGTATTGATGTCGATGGTTATTCTGTTGAATATTATTCAATTTTCATAAATGCTTTTTTGTTATTGAAAATCATTTTTTCATAATGTTTTGCCAAAAAAAGTTATTGCAGTTTAAAACCCGGTAGTTACTTTATGATCCCCCTGTATTTATTTTTTCGAAAAAAATAGTAAATACGAGTAATTTCTTTTTCTATGAAGTTACAATGAACCGGAAAAAGGCACCTCGGAGGATCCAATAGTCCGGAGGCCTCATTTTCTTAATGGTGGCAGTAAATATGTTAAATCAGAAAATTTCAAGAAATAATATACTTATTCCCCACGAATAAAGACAACAAATGTAAAAAATAATTAACTTATCATTTCATGAAATTATTTCTTCAACCGTTTTTACAGAAAAATTATAACACTTAAATGAATAGAAAAAGAAATGTGATGATACAAAATATGACAGATATATTCTATTCATTTAAAATCTTAAAACAAGTGAAATCACTCTTAGATTAACTACACCGGTAGCGTTCATTTGGACGAAACGGAGAATGGTCGGACGAAATTCCTGCAAAATGTTAAATATTAATGACCAATACAAATACATGACCACTACAAAATCAGAGCAACAGAAATATGCTTCCCTGCCAGCATCTAGAGGCGCCCATTCGAGGGGGTCTTAGATAAATAAGTCAATCAGGTATTGTAAATTTAAGATATGAAATATAGATCAAATGCATCATTTAAATCAATATAAACGCGTTTTCAAACACATTTCGAGAGAATGAATTATTATTCTCAATACTTTCTGAGTCTGATATAAAAATTGATGTTACTACACTTAATCGGATGCACTTAATGGCGTCACTCTTAATCGTTTGTTTTTTGTGCATCACACTTAAACGTATGAAAATTTTATATAAATATTAAAATGATAAACAATTACTAAAATTTCAAAATATAAAATTTACTAAACCATAATTTTCATTGTTTTGACTTTTGGAATTACATTTATGGAAGTACATAGAAAAAACGCACTTTTACAATCCTTATGTTCATGCCACCACCCTACTTTATGGAAGTTTTTTTAAGGGATTAAAAAGATATGTACCAACAAAAAGCATATTTTTAACAAGATGCAACCGGATTGATTCAAATTCCTCAAAGGATGTATCGAATGCTTAATATAAGATTATCAGAAGCTTTGATAAATTTTGGAAGAATCAACATGCTTATATATATTTTTAAAAGCAATTTGTCATTTGTTTTATAAATAAATTTGAATATTAAATGTATCTTTTCTTGTTGTTTTCTTTTTTTAATTACTGTTTTACATAAATCCCCCCAGAGTGGAGCCTTTTTTCTAAGGGAGAAGGGGGACCATATTACATTTAAAAGTATTTTTTGTTTTACTTTCTTAAGTTTTTTTCCAACATTTAATTATGATGCGATTATGTGACGCGAATTTATAAACATGCGATTAAGTTTGATGCAATTAAGTGTGACGCGATTAAGTCTTTTTAAAAAAAATGTAGTTATCCGTGATCTATTGGACGAGAAGATCGATATAATGGAATATATGTTTTCTCCACAATGCAATAAGAGTTTACTTATCTCGAGTCTCGAGATCAACAAAGTGTTCTCTCCAAATTCGATTGACAATGTATATCATTAATTAACAAATTACAGTTATAATTACTGAAAATTGTACATTTTAAGGTCTCTAAATCATAAACAAGTTAATAAAAAGTCTAGTGACAAGTTAAGCGCAATTTCCTTATGTTATTCGGTGCCCAAATATTAAAACGTTTATATCAGTATTTGACTATGATTAATTTTTTGTGGCCGAACGAAAGGATATTTTTGAAAATTTTCTTCGGCAATATTGTTCTAAATTATTGCAGGAATCGATTGGTAAATGTTTCAAGTCGCTATATAAAATTAATTAAAATTAATTAATTAATCCATATGAAATTAATAGTTGTCTATTAATTATTAAAACGTTTATATCAGTATTTGACTATGATTAATTTTTTGTGACCGAACGAAAGGATATTTTTGAAAACTTTCTTCGGCAATATTGTTCTAAATTATTGCAGGAATCGATTGGTAAATGTTTCAAGTAGCTACGTGGTCTGGTTGCCGAGATATAGGCCAAAAACTGCATTTTTTCGAGGTTTTTTGGCTTTTCCGGGAAATCCAGGAAGGAATTTCGGGAATTTTTTTGGCCCACAATCATCCTCCGAACTTGCTTAACATATTTGCTTTTGGAACTAGCCCTCGATATTGCTTCGTTGAGGAGGAGATACGACTTAAAGCTGCGGACACACATCCATCCATCCACACAAAAATAACCAATTAATAATCGCAATTGTCAGTATGGAAATTGCGCTAAAAAGATTTGTCAATAAATTGTTTTGTTGAATTATTTCATACTTTCAAAATTTAGTTCCATGTTAGATTTTTCCTAAAATGTAAGGTTTTTTACATATGTAATAAAGAGAATTTTAACATGCGTCTCTAAATATGTATATTGATGTTATTAGGAACACCAATATGATTTTTCACATATTTATTTTAAACACAGTTCGAATTGTCTTTGAGACAATTATCAGTCAAGCTTTCATAATTTACATATCGCTAAATTGATAAAGTTTTGCTAATGTCTTGTTAACAAACAATTATTCGAACCGATATTCATTTTAAATTATTTTCAGATTTTATATTTAAAAATTTCATTTTTCTAGTTTTGTTAATAATTTAATCTAAAAATTAATTTAATTTTAAAATGATTTTATTTGAAGAAAAATATTTATTTAATCAATTTAAAAATAAGTTAAAAATTATTTAATTTATTAAAATTTAAAAAGATTTAATATTTATATTTTTTTAATATCTTAGGTTGTAAATTAAAATACAAACTATGCTCGAATAGTGAACATCCAAAATACCAATTTTCAATCTGGATGGGAGAAACAAATTTTTAATTACTAAACTCAACATACTAAATGTAAAATATTCATCACAGACAGGTATAATGAAAGACTATCATTATCGTCGTTTTTCCAAAAGGCGACTTACAATAAGTGATACAGACAAGTGTGGAATTAATTGTGACTTACAATACTCGGCGGGGTGTCGGATTAGACTAAACAGTTTAACTGTCCTTTGTTTTTTATCCTTTGAAAGTTGAAAAAAAGTTATTTTAAAACGCCATTTGTAGTGGCCAAGCTTTCTCCTATTTCGCACACTGCTGTGAACATTGACCCTCATCTTATTGATCACTCACAAGAACAGTTGATTAACTTTTTCCTGGCTGAATTAAGTATACAAATGGCGTTTTAAAATAACTTTTTTTCAACTTTCAAAGGATAAAAAACAAAGGACAGTTGATAAAACACGTATTAAAATAATTTGACTTCTTCCTTATCGATCAGAAATAAAAATTATATTCGTATTTTGCAATAGATGTCAATAGACGTATAGAAATGAAACATGATTCCATGCGCATCAATAGTCAAGAAAGGGTTAATTTTAAAAATTAGATATTTTTTCGTTTTAACATATTTTTTTAATTTTAATTATTTGCAGTTTTTCCACCTGATCTCATCTGAGTCCCTAGATGTCGTGATTTGGGTAAACCAAGAAAATATTTTTTTGGAAATAAAACACAACAAAAATGTGTCTAAATGAATCCATCCTGATGTTTTGTTCAAGGGCGGCAGTTCGGTTTAGTAGAAGAGGTAGAACAAGGGTGCCGCGATTTCTTTGCTTCCAAAACGACAGAGTGGTATACCCGTGGAATCGAGCAATTAGCTGAAAGATGGTTGAAGACCATCAAAAAGAAAGGCCTGTATTTCGAAGAACATATGTGTTCTGTTTACATACTTTGTTATCTTGAAAATATGAGTGGAGAAACGAAAAAAATTTTATCTAATTTAACATCAAATTAGTGTTGAAAACGGAATAATTTGTAAATAATATCAAATCAATAATTACTTCAAGTACTCCCCCTAAATCGATAATTGTCACTTGTTCCACTGCTGATCCATATTCGTATATCATAATTATAATGACAATTTTATATTTTGTAACCTTCAGTAAATTGATTATAAATTCCAAAATGAAACATTTGATCGATTACGAAAATTAACCTCGACAGCTCTTCAAATCCACAATCATTAGTAAAAGAGAAAAGACAAACCACTACAGCATTTATAACATCAAACTAAATAAACAAACAGGGGAGGGCAAATTTGATGACCCTTACGGTCAACAATATTGTTCAGGCATTTGAATTAGGAACAATTTATTTGCTTATCAAAACATATTTTAACTTTAAAGAACCTTTCTGATCTCGCAAAAATCGTTTATAAACATTAAAAACTGAGACTTGAATATTAATTTTCAGATCCATTGACCTTTCAAATAAGACATCAAAGTCACTCTTTTCGTATTCCCTGCAAATGGATGACGAGATCCATGGACAATGGACTGAGAGCAATTTTGCTAACTATAATTTAAATTGTAAAAAAAGTTCATGAAAATTATTTTCGAATTGACTAACAAACTTAAACATTATTGGGAAAGAGTGAAACTGGCGCCAGGCCTCATTAATAAGATGAAATGATTCCAAAAATTAATATTTAAGCTTCGAACTCGACTTCTCTGTCAATCATTTGTAAATATAGAATGACGGCATCGCGGATCGCGCAATCATTACTTGGGCTACACAAGCTGTGGAACGAATCTAACTTAGTTTTAAGAATGGCACTGGGAGAACCTAATTTTAATAATTTCTCTCTTCAATTTTTAACAAATAAATTTTATAAACTTTCGATTGCGTAAACATGTTTCCTGTCTTAATCTATTTCTTTCATTAATGTAATTCTATGCTTCTTTTCGCAGTACGAAGTCTCAAAGGATTCTGCAAAGAATTATTATTCTTTACTTAACAAGTCCAAGTCTTTTTTAAGATGAGCGTCCGCAATCGTTATCATCATCTACAATAAACTAGTGAATTAAAATGCTAATCCAACCAAGTTTTATAAGATCATGTTTCTTATAGGAATATATGAGAGAGGTACCAATGCATCACATTGTTTCGCATTGGATATGTTCTGCATTCGTAAAAAATGTATTAAATGTCCATAGAGCCCAAAAATCGCTACATATATTTTATTTAGGATAAGAGTCCCTACAGGTTAATCATGAATGAATGCTAAAGTTGAAAAATATTCCACAATAATGTACGAAGAGCTTTCTCAGTTTCTTGAAGCCAATGGCAAAGAAATTTGTAAACACCTTCCTAAATTATGTATACCCTGGAAATTTATGGAAACTTTTATGGGTTCCACATAAATTATCATGGAAAAATAAATTAAAATGTAAAAAAAACTGCTCTTGTTTTCTCTCACGTAAAGAATGAACCATTTCTATATCGTTTACCTACCCGTCATATAACCTGGAGAACAGCAGTCTCGAACAATCAAACCATAATCTCAAAAATTCTTTGTTGAATATCTGGAGGAACGCAAGCGGAATAGTTCACTATGAATTTATTTTTTCGATTAAAACCATTAATTCACAAGTTTACTGTGGACGAAAGTGACGATTGCAGGAAGCTCGCCTTAAGGAAGCACTTGAACTTGTAAAGAAAGGAAAAATTTATTTTTTCTCCAAATCATTTGAGACTTCATACTGTGAAAAGATCCCTTGGCAAAAATCAAAGGATAAGGATAAGAATTATAACCTCAACAATCTCATTTAGCAGATCAGGCACCCAGAAATTATCATCTTTTATTTTGAGATCATCACGTACAAAATGAAAACCTAAAAACAAGAGATCCTTTCCAAGATCTTTTCTTTTTATGTTTCAAAGAATGGAAGAAAAAAGCTCTCATAGAAATGGAAAACTGAAAGACGTAATTTCAATAAATAAGATCTTTTTGTTAATGTCTTTTAAAATGCGACAATAGGAAACAGACTAAAGATGGACACGTACTGGCGCAATGAGACCTAGATCACAATGCCTTCTTGATAACTGAATTTATTTTCGGAAACATGACAGAACTTCGTTGGTTATCATTATCGTCCATAATTACTTATTGAAAGATTGATTTGCTCTCAACGATCGAACTACCGCCACAAAGAAGAGGTCGACGGAGTTGTACGACATCAGAAATGTTCTTACAATTAGCAACAGCAATCATAAATGACTGTAATTTGCCCACCCCTGTACAGATGTATATAGTCGCAAGAACGCCATATTGAATCAGTAGTCGCTACTCATAGATCTTACTCAACTATGATATTTTCACTCGCATGATTTCTTTACTGAATTATTAATAATCACATCACAAAATAATATCGACATGCGACACTCAAACAGAAAGTTATACACGGTGGATCAGCAATATTTAGCAATAATGTTTTCTTGTCACTATTCCAATATAATTATTTGAACATAATGTTTAGAAACATAAAATGGTTTTAATCTCTGAAGGAGAATCACGGTGCCCGATCCCTTCAAGTAGTTCTCCGAATCGCTGCTGTTGCTCCTCACTCGTACGCATAAATACGTCTTAGACCTACATAGTCCTACACGTACAATGCTGTCATATATTACAATAGAACTGTGGCATTCGATCACTCTCGGTACAAAGTTGTTCATTTATTCGATCAGTTTATTACGTCAAGTGCATCATATAGTGCTACTCATTTTGTTGGATTGATCGAAAAATTCCAGAAGATTTTCTTTCAACAAGAAAGGAACATGAGCGACAAATAGACAAATGTGAATAACGTGGAGGTAAATCTCACTCCTATTCCATCTAGAATTTATCTAATTACTATATTAATTAAGATTTAGGCCGATTTCTTTCTATAGTCCTTCGTTTCGGATTGCCAATGCGCCTAATTTTAGATCCATTCTATCCAGTTTTCATCTATCACCTCTCATCCCTTCAATATTCCACTAAAGTCACCTATCTTCTCAACCCTTTTTTATTCTTTTGATCATTCTCTAGTGCCTCAAGTTTACACCAGTACTCAATACTATTTCCCCTTTTCAGTCAGTTCAACTCTATCTCTTACAATGGTATAAGATAAAAATCAGCAAAAGGCAAGGAGATAATTGCAGAGACGGTATATGCATCACGCATAACAATTACAATCACTTAAAATCCCTTAATTCCGTATGAATCGAAAGAGGCTCACTTAACACAACAAATAAATATTTCCAATATTAATCTAAAGAGCAATCAAAACTAAACTTGGCTGGTGAAGAGATATGGTCACTTACAGCAACAACATTTGAAAACGATCATACTCCAAGTATGAGGAACGAGTAAACACGACATCGAAAGGTTAATCTTGGTCAATTTAATGTAGAAGATTCTTAAATTATATATTTATGTATATTTACAAATATTATTAGGTGTATAACTTAGTTTTTTGGATTTTCTAAGAGATGGTGTAACCTTTGTAATAAGCATTATTTTACAGTCGTACGTACAGATTTTTAAAGTGCTGAAATCGAGGCATT
>MQRK01230225.1:269-13076 GCA_001938485.1 Girardia tigrina
CTATTATGAAGAGTATCAATTTCTTTATCAAAAATTTCAAAAGAAGAAGTTAAACTCCAAACTCTATGCACTAGACCCTTAATCATATTTCTATTATATTTTGGGTCACAGAAACTACTCGGAGTACGTAACACACTGTGACGTAATGGTCATGTTTCTATATAAACAATAACTTTCTAATTAAATACAGAACTGAAGATGCCACAAAAGTGGCGAAACATGTTTTCGAATAAAAATTTAAAATTAAAATGGTGTTATTTTTGTTTAATATATATAAACATTTAGATTCAATGGCAATTCATTCTTAAAAAAAGGAAAAGAAAATATGCCATTTTAATTATTTTTTATTAAACAAAAATATTTTTTGTCATTAGGGGATCATAAATCGTGAAAGAATTTCAGAATTCAGGATATTTACATACCAAATTGATTATTACTCTGCTTATCTTTTTTACTTTAAAAATTTTAACATTTTTGGACCATTAACTTTGGATATTTAAGCTTAGCTTTAAATTCTTAATTAATAATGCCTCAGTGAGGCATCGATGGGATTTCTGATTGTTTTAGATTTTATGTGAAGGCTAAAATTGAGTGGATTGCATAGAGTGTCAAATGATTTATCACAAAGATTAGCTTTTGTTTGGCTGTTAATTTTTATCTTCATCATATGTCTCCGTTACTCGTTAACGTACGTAAAAATAGAGTAAACATATCGTCTTCTCAAAGCTTAATCGATTGCTGCCAATGTTTGATTCGCGAGAATGTAATGTTACAAAAGCAAGATTACCTGACACACTTAACCACTTGTTCACGTGTATATTGTGGGGTCACTACCAAATTACGATGGTTTTAATTATATCCTAACTATCAACGACCGGAACAACGCTGGCCAGATGAGTTTCCACTGAGAACTATCATGATGGAAACCATATTTGATCATTTCGTCAACCCCTACATTACAAGATTTAGTATCATAAAGAGGATAATAACCGATCAATGCACCCAGTTCGAATTGGATCTCTTTAAAAGCATAATAAAACGTTTTGCAATTCAGGAAATTAGGATGATGTTTTCACCGAACCTTGAAGAATTCTCTTCGTACATTGACTTTAAGCTGAGACCACCCATCAATATAATTTGAAAAATATATTTAAATGTTATAAATATGATATCGACTTGTTTACCTGGATTATTGTTGTACTCTTTTCTACACTTTACGTTTTAATACTGTTAGCCCTAGCACTCCATCTCAGATATGAACAATGAATGTAAAATGTTATGTGGGAATTATGAATTTATGTTTTTAGCACGAGACTTCTCAGTCAAACTCTACTGAGGGACAATGCGCCCTAATCTGTGGTCCAGACGAGACTTGCAATCAGAACACGTGCTGTCCCACAATTAATACATTCTCTGGAGACACTTCTGGATCCGTTAATACTCAAAATCCAATAGCTTCTGTATAAGCTTTAAACTGCAGCAATAACATTACAAATTATTCTGAAAAAATAACTTTGATTTGATTTTATTATTAATTGAATAAATATTTATAGCTCTTTGGTTGTCATTTTTTGAAAATTAAAATTTACCTAATTATAGTAAAGAGAAGATAAAAATTTGTTAATAGTAAAAATCGAAGAGAATTCTGGAGAAATGATTCTTCAGTGGTAACGTTTATGCATTCATCGATACTACAACATCGTTTGAATAAAGCGCTAAGAGTTTAATTATAGACAGAATTTATTATTAACATTTTTGGTTGTTGAAATAATATTTTTGAAATGTAATAAATCATTTCAAATTTTGATAAAAATAATATTTTATAAGGTGTATTCAAATTTCAAGATTTTACACTATAACCCTTTACGTCAATTTGTATTGTTAATTTTCATCGCATAAATGGCTTTTAGTTGGAATGCAGAGAGAAGAACAAAATAAGAAGTGTTCTACAATTAAGACTTTCCAAAAGAAATTGTAATGCGTAGTTTTAAGCAGCTAGAAGTGCTCGGCTTCACTGATTAGTTGATTGAATGTATTTTGACACTATTACCTCAAATACTATTCGTCATTGGGAAAGTTACAGTGGTCTGTCAGAAACCTTTTACCACAAACTGTTATATTTTCATTACGTAAATCATTTAATGGAATTTGTGTTTTATATGTTCTTCACTGCATGATATGGTACAACCTTCTGTGCATAAGTATATCTCTTCAACTGACTTCAACAGCTATGGAACGAAATTGTTCAAAATAATTTTCAGATGTGATTGAGTGATCCAGTGATTACTTATTCTTATTACATTAAGTAGAAAAATATTTATTAAATTTAAAACTATTTGCACTTTTAATAACTATCTTTATGATTAAAATAAAGATTTACCACTCAGCAAATATATTATAAGAATATTTAAACATATTTTTCTCTATATGTTTTATTCAAATACAGTTAAATTGTCAACTTTATGTACAACATGAGACCCTGCTCCCAAGTTCAGAGTTTCTTTGAATTCCTAGTTCCAAGCAGTGAATTTTTTTGATGCCTCAATCTATCTTGATGCATCAGATTGTTAGGCTTTCGAAAAATACATATGAACACTTTTGACAAAATTTTATGTAGAAAAAATTTAAAATAATTCTTTTGGTAAAATTATTAATTTTAAACAAAATAATATTTAGTTTAACAAAATTTGGAATTTAAAATTAAAAATATTTTAGTCTTTGTTTTATCTCATCAATTTTCAAGGCTGATGAAAATTATTATATAAATAGCAGCAAATTTAGTTTAGTTTGCCAAAAAAATTCTCTCAACAAAAACAAAACCGAGGAAGCAAGTAAAATTATTATCAAGAATTATTTTTATTTATTATTCTTTTAAAATATACTTTCTTTTTTAAAAAAAACCATAAGTATCCCGTATGGGAGAACAAGGTTTTTAAGTTTTTAATCAAATCATCGTTCGTTTTGGAGATTCGCAGTCTTTACTGTAATCTGTTAACTCGCACGAAATATTGATTTGTGTTTTTGTTCTGTCATCAAGAATTGAATTATTATTATTATTTTGACTTGTTAATTTTTGTTATTTGAAATAAAGTTTCATAAAAGAATTTGTGTTCATTGTTTATATATTTGTTGGAAGTCCTTTCTGAATAATTGGAGTTAGATTAAAGATTAAAGAATAAAGATTTGTGTCTAAAAAAGTAACTATTTAAAATTAAAGATTTTTAATACCCAACAAGATGTCCATACTTTTCATGATTGGTAATATGATGTCTTATATTTAGTATAGGCTTTTTAATAGCTGTGGATGCTAAAAAATAGATGGGCCTTATTTTTGGGAGAATATTGTATTCATCTTAGTAACAACTTGCTGGAAATCATATAACATTTTACATTTGTATAAAATGGCTTTTTGTAGTTATTATTTTATAATTACTTTTTCAATAACAGTTCTTTATCTAGATACTAGAGGAAACCAATGACTGTTCTTAGGTATATGATTTGTTACCTTAAATGACAGATTGATTTGATTGAGTACTTTTTTTGATTTGATATTTTGTTTGCTAGATGATTGTGCTTGACAGTTCTTGATCATGTCTGTTGTCAAAAGAAATCTTGGTAATGGAATTATTTCACCTTTTTCAAAATTTCTTATTTTGTTTAAATTTCGAATTTCTGATCTCTATATGATCAACTAATTTTGACTATTAGCCATAGTAATTTATCTCGTAGAGTATTTTGCAAAACTGTATTTTCTGACAGAATCATATTTTAGATTCAATTAATTTTGAAAAATTATGTTTTTGAACGACTTATGTTGAATATGTCAATTTATAGGTTTATGAAATAATCATGCAGATATTAACGAAAATTCTTTTGAATATCAGTTTATCAATACTCTTAATAATTTTCCTGTTAAGACGGGTTGAAAACAAAAAACCGAACCACAAAATATAATTCAATTAATAAGATTTACTTTTGAAATTTACCACTCTTGTTTCAAAAACGCAAATATTAAATTAGCATTCAAAGCACAATAATCCGATTATATACATCGGCCTCGCATTCATAAGAATCTAACATCTAGTAAAATCTCATCAAAGGTCAGTGAGCTAGTACATTCGACTACATTTACTTCTGTTGCGAGGAATCACTTAATTGTGATACACTCTGTGGACACCAATATCCTAAATCAACAATTTTCTTTCTTGTACCCAAAGTTTTTACTCAACTTCTATCCCATTTATAACTCTTGATTCGTCTTTTATAACATCCTTTATCTTGATTTGGTTTCATGCACACTTTATTACCTTTTTTGAACTTCGCTAATAATTTGTCTTCAACAATTTGATCAATTGAGTTAGCAACCAACGTCATCCAAAGTTTAAATCCGTAAACAAATTCTAAAGGGGGCATTTTATTTTTATCTCATGGATTATAATCATGACTCTTGTCAACTAATAAATGGTACTAGCACTCCTTGTGACTATCACATTAACATTGTCATATTTAGAGCGCGTAACATTACATTTACAGTAGTGCTCAAAATGATAAAGACAATATTTTTTTCAAAGTTTGTAAAAAATATTGCTTAAAAGACTAACAATTTATTTTGTTTTGTTCATTTTTTATTGTAATTTCCAAATTTATGAATGGTTTTTATACAACTTTATCTATTTTCAAAAATCGAAACAAAAAACGTTTTTTTTGTGCCGCTCTAAATGATAAGGACAGTTTTATTAAAAATATATTCCAGCATATACAAGAAAATATACAGGAAAATGATGACTAAATGATAGTAATGTTCAAAAAATATAATAAATATTTTGTTGAACTTCCCTTTGACTTGATTACTGTATAGTACCGGCGATGCATACTGTCCACTAGATTGATGCAAACATCAATTGGAATGTCGTGCCATATTTCCTTGATTTTTTTCGAATAATTCCTGCTGCCTTAAAATCAGTCAACTCTCTTCCAACATATTCCCACAAATGTTTTATTGGGTTGAGATCTAGTGATTGAGATGCTCATTTAAAATTCATATTTTCTTTTCTGAAAAAAATGCTTGGACAGCCTTTGAAGTATGTTTGGTATGAGGGGTTAGTTTTTAAGTTTCGCCAAAATAGTTTATTATTTTTTAGTTTTGAAAATTTAAAAGAAATAAATTAGAAAATTAAAATGCAGAGTAAAAATATGATAAAATAAATACGTATTTAAATATGTTTACATTAATAACAATTAATATATTTTATAAGTGGAATAAGTTTAAATAAAGTTTAAAATAAAGGATTAATATTTTTAAAAATAATTTTTTTAATAAAAGGGCTTATTGTAAATTTAAATTAATTAGCTTTTATGATAAAGTTTCATAAGAATGTAAAAGTATTTAACATTTTAAATTTTGTAAATTGTTTTGTAAAAAAATGCAAAATTATTTTAAGGTTTTGTAAAATTTTGTAAAATTTTTGCAAAAAATGTAAAATTGTTTAAGGTTTTAAATGTTGTAAATTTTTTTGCAAAAAATGTAAAATTATTTTTAAGGTTTAATTTTCGTAAATTTTCAAAATTTAATCGCAAAGAATTATAAATTAATTTTGGGCGAAATAATTGAATTAATTTGTTTAAGTATGTGAATTGTTGTTAGTAATAATTTTTTGTGGTGTTAAATTATGACTTCAGAATGTGATAATAATGAAAGTGGCATAAATGCTACTTACATTTGGGGTCATTGACTTGCTGTTATATCAAGCTGCGGCCTATTTTGGTCTTCGCATGAGGCAGCATGATGTCATTGCAGATTAGCATATAGAGATTTTCATCTATGATTTGTTCAATGTGATAAACTGGACCTACGCCATCACGGATAAAACATCTCTATACAATCATAGAGCCACATCCATGTTTTACTGAGGGCAATCGATATTTCGGATCATTTCTGACACCAACAGCACGTCGCACATATTTAATTCCGTCGGATCCAAAGAGATTGAACTTACTTTCATTACAGAAAGGTAACCTTGGACCACTGCTGAACATACCAACCCATGTGATTCTTCGCAAAGGCAATATCGATTCCGGTTTCAGACAGACCTGTTGTCGATAGTCAATGAATAATATAATGATAATAAATGAATGATATATTGAGATATATAATAATAATGTTTTCATGAATTTAGACCATGCAGACACAACATTGCCGCAAGTTGATAATACATATCACATAACATTGCTTCAAGTTACAATCGTCGACACATTTCATACAGACATGAGCGATGTCTTCACTGGAGAAGAATATGTGTTTACACAACATGAAATCAACCCCGATCGACACTGATCTAGGCGGGGGGCTCATAGTCCGTTCTGTCTTTAATAGAACCTGCAGGCCCTTCGAGCTTAGCACTGCTAGTCCGATGTCAGGTAAGAAGAGGCGTCCGACCCGTTTACAAACAAGCTTATGAACACATCCATAAAATGACATTGGGTTGCGGTTGACCCTTAATAACCTTTGGGGGCTCTTGAGCTTTCAAAAATGTTTTAACTCGAGAGGGTCGTGACACAATGCAATGTTTTTCCATTTGCTCAAGACTTAATTTACGGCTATTGATTAATTGATAACCTTTTAAATTAATTGAACAAAAATTATTAAAAATTATTAAATTTTACGAACCAAAATGTATAAACATGTTAGCTGTCCTTATCATTTTGAGCGGCACAAAAAGTGCATTTTGTTTGATTTTTGAAAACAGATAAAGTTGTATAAAAACCATTCATGGATTTGGAAATTACAATAAAAAAATGAATAAAACAATACATAAATTGTTAATATTATTAAGTCTTTTAAGTAATATTTTTTTTAAAAATTTGAAAAAAATGTTGTCCTTATCATTTTGAACGTTACTGTATTTCAATATTTTAGTTTCATATATAAAGGCTTCTGAATAGAAAGATGAATAATTTTAAACCAACAATTCTTTATATGCTCCACGTTCGTAGAAAGTATTTTTCAAGTTCTTAATTATTCTTGGGTCACTGTCATCTTTAAATTTTCTCAATATTGCAAACCTTTACGGTCCAAAATCAATGATTGTGTAGTACTTGCAGTCTTCGAATGTTGGAACGTAAATGTCTATTATGCTCGAAATTTTATCATCTTCATAATTATCCGTTTCACATAAAGTCCGTAATGGATATATAGATTGACAGTGATTAAAATATATGAACGTTTTCTGAATATCTTTTACAATAACATTAATATTTAGTTCCTTCACGAGATAAATAGGTCATTTTATCTCTATATGCATGCATTCTACATATCGTCAATATTCTTGTATATTTTGAAAACGGCTTCATTTCAAAAATGATGGAAAATTTTGCCTAATTCTATTTCATCTTGAATTGGTGTATACAATCTAAAATTTTGCCCTGTTTTCTTTGATCATGACCAATGCAGTGCAATCACGAACATATGTCCCTGCCTCGGGGAACTGTGCAAAAGAAATAACCTTTTCCCCTTCCTTTCCTCTGTCTGATTTCACTCTCCGAGATGACCGCAGCCCGTGACCACCGTATATAACCAGGCCTTCCAGATCCAATCGGCCAAGCTAGGGAATCGCTAGATTTCGATTTGGCATTTTTATCTCGTTCAAAATTAATAAAAATTGATTTGATTTCAGAACTCTACATTTCACTGTCATCTCCGAGCCAATTTCGATTTTATTAAACTCAATTTTCACTCTCAGTCGGAATTGTACATTATTCACAGTCGATAGAATCACCTATAAATTCATTTTCGCTTCGCTGTCGGTCGTGATCCCCGCATGTCGAGTGTCTGCCGATCGACGGGTCATTTCTGGTCAATATTGTGCTCGGTGTGCGCCGGTCCTCCGTTGTGCACCGCCGAAAGTGGGGTGGTGGATTCCACTTGAAACCATAGCGGTCTCCACAATCCGCTCTGACTACACCGGGCAGTCTCGTCGAATGGGCAATGCGCGCCGATATTGCATCGCCAGTGGATAGTAGTGACTTCTTGGAAGCATATATGTTAGCACCTGCTGAAGGAAAGCGTAACACACAGAAAGTGTGAAAAGTTTGTGAATCTAGCTTGCAAGTTTGTTTATAATGGCACTGTTTACTTGGCTCATGGCTACCTTGAAGATTCAGCTGTAAAAGTGAAGGCTGTCATAGATCGCCTTGAATCAATCTCCAATAAGGCAGCAGTGTGACATGTAGATTTAGAATTGCAGTGGAAAATTCAGTCTTTTCATCTTCCTTGGCTAAAATGTTAGCAAAAGTCCCATGCAGAAGTTGTGAAGTTTCTTATCTCTCTCGCTGTGGACGCTTAAAATGATAATCCTATAAGTACTCTTTCTGCCAACAACTGGTCCTCGAGGTATCTAGCTCAATTACACAGGCCCAAAATTACTAAAACAGCCTTCGCGAGAATGAAATGACTTCTCCATTGGATGACTTTCAATCTCCCTCATTGACATTACATTAGAAACCCAAACTACCATCGAGAAATCTGCGAATGGTGTATTAAAGTAAGTCTCTGCGAGAATATTAACAAAAGAGCGTGAATTAAAGAACATCTTCCAAGCCTTCAACAAAACTCAAAAGATTGGAGAATCTGGATTGCTGTAAGCTACTCAGCATGCCATTAAGACCATGGTCGCACCAATTTTCAAGTTGATTGGTGTTACAACAAATGGCGAAAGCGCTAATACATGATCAACAAGGTGGCTATGGAAACTTATGAAGAACTAGTTGCATTGTGATCTATTGACGTTTTGTTGTGCTATTAACAGAAGTGACCCAGCTTTTAAAAGCATTAAAGGAGGCGTTTCGAAGCTGAGTTTCTCGATTAAAAATGCTAAGTCTCTAGCTACCTTCTTCAGGACATCTCAAAAGACACCGAAACTCCTGAATCAATTTCAATTAACGGCGAAACATTTCCCTGTTCAATACGAAATTCAATTTTCGGAACACATATTCAACCTTCTACCGGCCATTCTTCTTAATCTTGTCTACTACAAGGAAATTTCAAAGTTTTTAGAAATGAAAGACAAATTTTAAACAGGGGCATATGAATCGCATCAAGTGTAGTTTAACGGTCTCATAGTTGATGTTTTGAAAATATTTACATGTGAACCTATTATCTAGAGCCCCTATCGTGGTGAAGATGAAGAGAAAACACAGCCCCAGGAAACAGACACTCATTTTAAGAGCTGTTAAAACAAATATGCCAACTACAATAAATCAGGATGCTGTGCGCCTCGAAATAGTATAATCAGCACAGAAATATCTTGGAGAGTGGTTTCATGTGGAAGAAGTAGTCCAAGACATATTAACTGTTTTGGAAACAGCAGAACTCAAAAGAATTTATTAAGGCAGGAGTGAAAATAACACTACGTTTGTTTTCAGAAGAAATCCAGCGCTTATCAAATGACTGTTCAGAGCAATGGTCAATAAATGCTTTACCCTAATTGAAGTTGAAAACCTTCCTACAACGCTGCAACGGCATACTTTTTAAAGAATTATTGTTTCTGGTAACTCTCCCTCTTCATAGAATGCTTCTTGAGAAGCTTGTTTCTTTAAACAACTTGAACCTTTCAGCCCATCTAATGAGCACCTGAGCTGAGATAGCGAACTCTTACATGATTGATTGTGATGAATTGAAAATGGATATGCTAGTTTGATCCTCGCTGTGCTGTGGAAGAATTCTTATGAGTGAAAGAAAGACGAGAAAGAAACCAAACCCTGAATATTTATTCAGAAAGCAACTTAGTTGTCATTCTTTTTTTAAAAAGTAACATATGTTGAAGTGTTGTATAATAACTCGTGTTGGACTGCTCGGATAACTTTATGGGTCGTGTGACTTGTGTATTTTCTTCTTTTAAATCTGAGAACACTTGATAAAAAGTTGTTTAGAATAGGATAAGCCATTGTAAAAAACAAGGAAAAATAACTATTTTCATCCAAGACAAAAAAGTTACCTTATTTCGGTACATTACCATTCCAGATTACTTGTGCCCCCACAGTGAAAATGTCTTAAAAAAGGCACTGAACTGCATGTATAATACAATTATGTGTAAATCACTTAACAAAAAAAAGTGTTCTAGAAGTTTATAAATAATAATTAGCCGACATTTTCCTTTTTGGTAGGATTAGAAGTTTTAACTGGAAAGTCTTTCGAACTTGAGATATTAGATAATCACTTGGACAATTTTGGGGTTCAAAATGTTATTGATCAAAAATCTTTGATGGATGGTTTATCTTACATAATTTTAAACTTCATGTAAATTTGTTTTAAAAAACGTTTATTGTTTTTTTTTGCGTTTCAGAACACCATAGTCCACCACTAATTCATAACCTTTAATAATTAATTATTAGTAATAGAAAACATATTTATTTTAATCGTTTAAACTTTCATTACAAATTTGTCAAATCTGATTAAAATCATTATCAAATTTAGTAAAATCCTTTAACTCTTTTATTTTCTGGATCAAAAAGACTTTTCGCATGATAATTGGCAGGGTATCGTACACCCATCCGTTCAATTTCATACTTGCCTGTTGATAAAAAATCATTCGTCACAGTTGAACCATCAGAAGAAGACACGTATCCATAGCCAATGGATTTCTTAATGAAATGAGCGTATTCTGCTGAACGCAAAAATCCAACATATTCTCCGTTTCTAATGATTGCCTCCAGACCATGTAGTTGAAGTTTACTTAATAGAAATTATCCATTTAATAAGATATAGTTTTTACGGAATAATATGCAGTAAAATAATTCATTAGATGTTTATTTGGATCTAGGACATAAACCTCCCGGACCAAAACCCCCTAGGACAAAATATAAACTTTAAAAAAATCGTTTTCAAACTTCTTTCTAACAAATGCTAATACCATTTGCTGACAGAGCAGAGACAGTATTTGCGTGATTGAGACACCCTGGTGTTAGGGAGTGTTTTCGGGTCAGGGGGAGGAACGAAAATGAATTAATTTCCTACCCGGGTGATATAGAGCTCCAGTCCTTTGTTGGTACTCAGTGTTGGTTTTTGACATATCCAGCGGATTTCCGGCAGTCGCCCTCCTCCGAAACGACGATGCTATCGATACTGTCGTGATGCACAAGTGACCGATACGCAACTCCCGGCTGGCGCTCCCGAAAACAGCGCCAGTTCGATGCACGATTTGAATTTGTACGCCATTTTTTGGATTTTCGAGACACATTCCAATTCATTCCTATTTGCGCGCAAACCAATGAAAATCAAGTGTTATTTGATCTCTGGCAGCCATTAGAACATTTTTAGATTGAATATCTGTGTCAGTTAACAAATTCGTTCGTAAACATTGCAACAAATATTTTTCTTTAATTATTCCCTTTGATAGATGTTAAACTCCATGACTCATTTCAACAAGATTTCGTCAAATCTTTTTTCTTAATAATTCATTGACATTTATATTTTGATGATTTTTCAATCGAATCATAATTTCAAGTTTTTTAAATGTCACAGAAATCGGATCATTACACTCCACAAAAAGAAACTTGAGTTCATTTCTCAATACCTCGGGTCGGCCCTGCACCATCAAAGCCACATTACGAAGCGCTACTTTCCAAATCTCCGGTTCAGTAGAGAGCACAAAAAACAATTCATTCATTTCAAATCTTTTTTTAAAAACAAAATTATAGAAAATAATTAATTTTTTTGAAAAAATTCAAATAACAATCAATGGCGATTCATAAAATAAAAATTCATATTACGTCAGATCAAAACTTAATAAACTAATCAATTTAAACAAATCTACAACAAAAATATACTCGATTTTTTCATGGCCAATGAAAAAGCGAATTTTATTTAGCTGTCCAATTAAATTGAATTAAACAAACCACTATGATGAGGTTGTTTATTTTCTTTTTCTTAATTAATTTTTTTAATTTGGCAACATGTCTTTTTTTATTATTTAATATTTTTTATTAATTTTTTAATAATTTTTTTTGTTGTTGACGAGGAAAAGAACTATATTTATTGAAAAGAACATAAAAGATAATAAGACTAATAAATATTTAAATCAAGATTTGACTCCACCATGTCAACATAAATTCACAACTTCGAAGTATTTTCATCCAACGAACGTATGAACAAACAGTGAACCTAAAATCGCATCAACTGTGAATTATGAAAGAAGGAACTGAAACATTTGATCCACTCGATTGAACCAGATCAGGACTCATTGACCCAGGTTCGAGGATTGGTGATGTTCATCGAGAAGATAAATAAGTCTGATTTGGTTGCGGGTATGCAAATTGATCGGCTCAATTTCTTCTTATCCTGATGTTTGGATCGACTATGAAACATTTTAAAGAGTTTTGTCGATGATAATGCGTAATCTGAGGTAATTATACTGCAGTTGATGAAGAGCTTCGTCACTTTGTCCTGTAACAGCAACAGTTCACAAATTTTCATGAATTATATCGACTGTTTTGTTGCATTGGTTTATATAAATAAATACAGCTTGATATTTCTCTGTAATTTGACAATGTTTCTTCATTTTTGCGATTGTTTCGAAAACTAAGTATCTGATATTATTGTATTTGTCCACAAATGGAGATTAAACCGCCGTGAAAGAAAGATATTTAGTGATCAGTATATTTGTTCTGAATTTTTTTAAGAATTAGATTGTTCAGTTCTATTAGGTCGTCCAAAAAGTTTCCGGGCAGTATAACGTAATAGTTATAAATATAGTTATAAATATATTTGTAAATATAGTTATAATTATAGTTATAATAGTTACAAATAGTTAA
>MQRK01230225.1:46112-61662 GCA_001938485.1 Girardia tigrina
TACGTGTTAATATATGTAAAATTTTAAATTGTAATAAATGTTATTTTTCTGTTGTATATTCATTTTTTGAACTTTATGTCATTTTGTTCTCAAATAGCTGCCGCACCCTGTATATCTCTGATTAGAATAATCTCTCCTGTCATTCCAATGATTTCTATTATTGTCCCATTTCCGTTGGTCACGTTCTTTAAACCTATTTGGGTTTTCATAACATTGTGTTCGTAGGTGTCATCTTCTTTGACAATGGCTACACTTAACGTTCGGACATTCTCTTCTAACATGACCTTCCTCATGGCAGGCCCAACAAATTATTTTTCTGACTTTATAGTTTCGACTTGTACCGTCTCTCTTTACATCGTCGTTCCGTAGTTTTGGTGTTCTTCTTTTATTCTCCACCGTTTTCCAATCGTTTTCTTTCCTTGTGTTATATGCTGCAATCGGTGAATTTCTTTTCTTTTTCCCGTATTCATACATCCTCATTTGTATGTTTTCGATCTCCTCTGCCTTTGTTACACCTCGAATGGCTATCTCTTGATCTACGTTATCATCGTCAATCATATTAGCATAGACCAAGTTTGATAGTTCTTTCTTATCAAACTTTTTCTCCACTAATTTTTTGATTATCTCATCTGGTCTACGAAACGCAAGTGACGAGTCACCGCAACCTACTCTTAACTCTATGAGATCTTTCCTCAAATCCAAAATAGATTTCTCTTTTGAAAATGCTGCTCACATTTTCTCTTCGCATGTACTCCCTGGAGCCTTCTCGTATCTCAGAATCGCTTCTGGAGTCAAGCAGGGTGTTACCAGTTGGATTTTTCTCTTCTCTGATAATCCCATAATCTTTGAATACCTGTTAAAACTTATCAGGAATTCTTCTAATTTGTGCTCAGATCCATCGAATGTTTCTGGACCTTTGATGTTCGGAGTCACGTGGTGTTAAGTCACCATGTTAAGAGAACCCACACATTTGACAGAACATTTATTACATTCACATTTCTTATCATCTTTATGATGATCAATAGTATTGCTTTCACTTAGATCCATCAATCTAAGTCAATACTATTGACTTTCAAAGTTGTTCAAAAAATAATTGAATTACTTCGTTCTTTCAAAGTTGTTCAAAAAATAATTGAATTACTTCGTTCTTTCAAAGTTGTTCAAAAAATAATTGAATTACTTCGTTCTTTCAAAGTTGTTCAAAAAATAATTGATTTTCACGTCAGAATATATACATTGTATGGTAAAATCATTAGCATTAGACAAAGCAGGAGAGAAAGCATTTATCATTGCAACCTATTTTAATTACATTCACATTTCTTATCATCTTTATGATGATCAATAGTATTGCTTTCACTTAGATCCATCAATCAATTTTCAATATCTCTCATTATAATCTGAACTATACTTGAGAAGATTATTTTATTTAAAAATATTTAATTTAAATTTTATTGGCTGAAATAAAATATATTTATAGTCATTTTTAAACATTAATTTGATTTTAATTATTTAAAAATTTACAAAAATAAAATCAATAAAATTATTTAAAGTTGCAATAATAAAAATTAATTAAAATATTAAATCTAAATTTAAATAAATTAGTTTCAGATTATAAAAATTAAATATTGACAATCCATCTGGTTAGGAGAGGCACAATCCCAAATCAACATACAACATTTAAACATGCAAAAACTACACAAAAACATCCACACACCAAATATTCCTCACATCCATAATTAAAAATAATCTAAATAACGCTTTTTATCAAATGTTTATTTTTATGAAATTCTGTTTATTTAAACAAATATATTTAATTTTAATTATTGCATTTTAATGCATTTTTAAAATTAAAGTATATTTGTCTGATATTAAGGTTTAGGCATTATGATTATGCCTACAATAATAAAAAAATATTTTTGGAATATGATGAAATTTTAATTTCGAGTATATTAATCCACAAGTCTCCACAATTACCTTAAAATGAAAAATTCGTACAATTATTATGAAATTTAAATTAAATATTAAATAATAATAATAATAATAATATCATTAGCTTATTAACACAACTAACAAAAAATATTTTTGGAGTTGTCTACAAGATCTAAAAAAATATTATTCTAGTGAGAATCATTTCCTTTGGATCATTAGATACATTTAACCTTTAAATGGAACATAAGTTTGAAATTTTCAATTCGAAACTTCTACTAGATGTAAAAATTGAACCTGGAAAGAAGAAGTTTATAGATCAACTTAATATATAACTATAGATAATCGAATACTGCTAAAAATGATGTTGAATCCAAAGAGGTTCAGAGAAACATTGCACATGATGGAAAATATATCAGTGTACCTGAATAGGTTTCTTAGTATCCTTAGCAAATACAACGATATTCAAAACTCCAAAGAAAGATATATACAAAAAATATTAATTCTTCCAACAAGGCCGAAGCTAGAGGGAGCCCCTAAAAAATCGAAGCCTTCATGTATAAATAGATTACATGTGTAAACAATAACAATAATTATGTGATAACGTGATGAAATAATCCGTTTGTTTTAATTAATAATTTTATGAAAGTAGAAATTATTTAAATATAAAGTTGTGCGTGCTCATTGACTCTTTATTCATTGCAGTAAATATCAAATTGTTTTATTATTTCTGTGTTAATTTTCCAGTTTTGTATTTCTTAAACTGATGTTAGGCGACATGTTATTGTCATTTCTAATATCAACGCATAATTGCTTATACAAGCGAAGAAAGTGAAAAATTATTATGGGATACTTTAAGAAGAAAATAAATAGGCTGAGGAAAATTCGATTCCAAAATTCTATTCCAAAAATAGATTAATAAAAAAATTAACGAATAACAATAGATTAAAGATTTTTTTATGTTTTAATTAAGGATTTTTTGAATTTAAGTTTATAAGGTAATTTAAGGCCTGTATTTATACTTTCAGTAAAAAAAAATAAAACTCAGTATTTTTAAATTGAATTCTCAGTATTAAAAAAAACAATTCACATATTTCACAATACATACTTTAATGTGTGGCATGTTAATTTAGGATTGGTTTATGGTATGGAACTTCGCCCTTTATGATAATTACAAAAATATTATATCAAAAATAATGCAAATATTGATTTTGCTAAGAAGGTGTGAAAGGTATGTAGCTATACTTCTCTTTACAGATACTTTGAATCAATTATTGCTTTTTTAGAAAATATAAAAGAAACGTTCGTTCATTATTCTCAGAAAGTGAACTTGTTGTTAAATTCCATTAATAAGTGGAACTTTATTGTTATAGTTTTTGTTTTAAGCAAATTATTAGGAATAACTTTTAATTTATCAAAATTATTACAAACTAAATATAGACATTATAAACGCTATGCAAGCAGTAAAAGATGAAGTTTAAGTTCTTCAGAATTGCGGAGAGAATATTTATATTAAATTCGGCTCTGTATATATTCGAGGTAAAGAAATGTGTAATAATGCGTAATTGTCATTCCCAGAAGTACAAAATTTAATATATATTTTTGTTATTTATCATCAACAGATCCCGAATTATATCGCATATCAGTTTTTCATCTTTTTATGTATGATTTATTTTTTTTCGTTAAATGACAGATTTCTTACACATGGAACACTAATAATTTCATTTCAATATATTTTACCCAAAAGAAGTGATGTTTCATATGAATTTATTGAATACAATATTAATTTTTATAACGATGATCTTCCTGAATCTCATAAAGACATTAAAAGGAAAATGGTCATTAAAGCGGAGAAATGGAAAACCAAGCAAGACAAATAAAAACAGTTATTGATCCCTTAGGAGATTGCAACTTACATCAATTTCTAAATATTTGGATACTTCAGTTAATTTTGTTAATATTACCAGTCTCCACTTCAACAGTTGAAAGAAGCTTTTCAACATTGACAAGAATTAAAAATTATTTACGAAACAGTTCCAGCAAAAAAAAGGTTCAGTGCTTTGGCTTTGCTTTTCATTCACCGTATTGAAGTGGACAATGATTCAGTTTTGGATCATTTTAGTCGAAAATCACGTCACTTAGATTTAAGTTTGTAAATTACTTGTTATGTATAGCATCGTTTATGTAATTATTTACTTATGAAATAATATTAAAGAACATAATAACTAAAGGTGTTCATTTTATTTCATTATGCGTGTATAAACATGTATTTCCATCAAAAGATATTGTTTTAATTCTTTTCGACTATTTAAGGAAATGTATTTTATTGCGATATATTTTATACTAAATGATAGCAAAATAAAGGGTTATCTATATTGAAACATTTTCATACTTCTTTTTTAAACATGGCCGCAGAAAGTGCTTGAAATAACGAAAAGGTTAAGAGTATTAAAAACAGGTTATATCTCCTTGCCCTAAGTTCATTTAAAAAATTTTTTGAACAGCAGCCCCCCCCATCGAAAACAATTCCTGGCCACAGCCTTGTTCCAACAATATCTAGAATAAGAATCATACAAACCAGTGAAACATGAGAACGTTGAAATTACAAAGTCACATATTCTAGACCATCTTAAGTGTGACCATACATGCTTAAAAATAAAAAAAGGTTTACCAACCAGAAAGATATTTTATTCAACGAAAACATGGTTATATTATTTCTTTAAAAAAAATGTAATTATATATAAATATTCAACTTAATAAAAACATTCATATACTTGTAGTTTCAGGTAGACAGAGGAATCGTGATCTCGAACATTTGGCATATTTTGAATACCATCGATTCGGTCGGATACAACATATGCATGCTTCAAAGTGCAAAGAGGAACCTAAAGAAGGTTGTTTTATAATTTTCAAAAATATTATTAATAAATTATAGACAATATTTTGGATTTTTAAAATAAAAAAAATATAAACAATCAACAAAAACACAACTCTCATTAATATATCACAGTTTCAAAATTACGTGGACAATGCATTCTCGACTCTTCCTAGAAAAGGACAATGGAATAAACTAACGCAAAAAATAACTAAAATTATTTTTATGTAATTGAACTTTTAGTATGGAAAACTCAATAAAAGGTTAAGTTCAATATGTTCATCATTATGAATATTAGAAAGGTATATTAAATTAATATTTTTATACTTGCAAAAAGTAAATTTATGATCAGGCATTTTTCAGTCTGTTTTTTATTCCATGGAGAATTTTTTCACCTAAAAAGTATTTTTTACTTCTTTATGGTTCGAATTATTATCATAAGTCAACTTGTCAACTTTACGGGTAACGGAAATAATTAGCCTTTTAATACGAAGTTTGTATTAATTTAGCCTATCCCAAAATTTAGCCTTCGTGAAAATTAAATTAATCAAAGTTAATGGCAAAGGTAATTTTCTCAGGAGGTTCAGTCACTAAAAAAAGAGATCTAAATCAACTTTAACCCGGCATCAGCACAGTAGAAATATCTAACAACGATAGTATGGTTGGGTCTAGGAGACCCGTATTAAAAATCCCCATAATTTTTATATTTAAAAGATATTTAGTAAAATTGTGATAATTGGATAAAAAAGGTATGGTAATATCGCACAAAAATCTTACAAAATACGCTCATTTCAAAATGGCGAGGGTCAAATAGATCGAACTGTTCGATCGCTGGGTTAAAGAAAACAAAATATAAATATATCAATGTTGTGCTGCGGTCAAACGACCGAAATGAAAAAAAAACATTATTAAAAGTTATATTCGGTGTGATTGAATAAACTGTTGTGTATGTAACACACATATTCAAACTTTGTAATTTTTCAAATAAATAAATGTCTCAAATGAGATTGAGTTTTTAATCTTTGTTTCATCGTTTGATCGATCCACAAATGAAAACGTTCAGTTCGGACCGACCGATGCCTCACTCTGCGTATCGGTACAAGGACTATCCATCCGAACTCGATGAGTGGAACATTGGGGCACAAATCTATTGACCGATCGAACCGATTATCATTCGAGACGGAAACCGATCACCAAACGAAGAGTGACACACAACATGGAACCGCCACAAGTCGGTCGCGGAACCGAAATTTTATGACGTGTCGACCGGTGGTCACTGGTCCCGATCGGTATACAGCCGCCGTCGAACCGACTCACCAATCTTTCCAGGCCCCGAGTCCCAGGATAATTAAGAGGTGCTGATCACCGTAACTCGGTCCGACTGTCGGCATCTCACTCAATTTTTAAGTAATTGGAATTACTATCGAAATTTAAGACTAAAAAGACTGGTAAGCAGTTAAAATAGTAACCGATTTTGATAGGAACTTTTCGCACAAAGGATTCAAATTCTCTTTTCATTCACTGTTTAAGCACGATTAATGAAGAAATATTATACTTCAACCCATGTTTATTATAAAGATAGTTTTTGAATTTTCTTTTTCTATTAAAATTTGACCTAATTAACAATGCTTCAACAACTCATAAAAATATCTAAACAAATTGGATACTATTTTACAAATATTTTTATCACTAAAACAGATAATAACCCAAATAAACACATTGGGTTTTAAATTTATATAATTACAGAAAAGAAATTCTATCGACAAGAAGTCAAAGTCAGACAAAATGTTTCGAGATAATATTATTCACCATGGTGATTGACGGAGCACATGGAACTTACAATATATTAAAATTAATTTACTAATTTGATATGAACCCTTTTGTTCATTGAGAGGCCATATAGGATCATAATTTATATGAGACTACTGGAGGCATCTATGGATAAATGTATAAATCATTAAGTACGATCGATAAGGAAGATAATTAATAAAGATAATAATAATTTAAGCACCTGTTTTTAATATATTATAATTACTAATTTTTTATTATACTATGTGTTTATTAACAATATCCTGGCGCGTACGCAAGGGGGATTAGGGGGATAAATCCCCCCGAAAAGTTTGAATTACGTAAGAATACGTAAAAATGTTTAACATTTTAAATTTTGAACTATCGAAAATAAATGATATTTTGCAAAAGGAAAAAAATTTCCCACCGAAAAAAATGAATTATGATCCTTTTTACATTAAATTTTTTTAACTGAATAATAATAAGTTAAAATCCTTAATTTTAAAACGTGAACTTCCAAAATAATCAATATTTTGCAAAATTAAAAATATCCCTCCGAAAAAATTGAATCATGATCTTGATAACATTTCAGTTTTTTAACTGAATAATAAGAATAAGTTAAAATCCTTAATTTTAAAACGTGAACTTTCCCAAATAAATAATATTTTGCAAAATTAAAAAATAACTTTAAAGATTTTAACTAACGTTTAATAAGGATAAATTATGCTGTTTAAGTTAAATGTGAACTATCCAAAATAATTAATATTTTGCAAATTTAAAAAAATCCCCTCCCGAAAAATTTTAATTATGATCTTAATTACCTAAAGTTTTGCAAAGCATAGAAATTTTTCTTCCTCAAAACATAAAACATGCTGCAAATAACGAAATCCTACCTTCTGTAGAATCCAGTATTGAACAATACCCAAGTGATATGAACTGTATTAGTGGTATTTCGATGGTAATATCGATTTTATTATTTTAATAATAATTAATTTAATTTTTTTAACTATAAAAATAAAAACTCGAAAATGAAAGTAATTATTACGTAATATAATATCCCCCTGAAATATTTTTTTCGTACGCGCCTGACAATATCAATATGATTTTTCGAACATTTATTAATATCACAAGTTGAATTGTCATTGCGACAATTATTCAAACCACTTTCACTATTCGATATTTTTTCTTGATTATTAATTTTCTGTTTCAACCTAGTTTTATGAAAACAATTATTATATTAATTAATTATGAAACTCTCCTTGGTTAAAATCAAATCTTAACATTTTACCAATTAAATTAAAATTTTAAACTAAAAAATTAAATATTACATTTTAAACATATTTCAAATATTTGTACTTTAAAATTAAATGAAATTATTTTCAAAAAGTAGAAATCAAACCAATCAGTCATCTGGGTAGGGAAGACACAATCCAAATCAACATAAAACATGCAAAATAATAAACAGCAAACAATTCAGAACATTCCTCACATGGTTTTTATCAGTAATCCATAATTCAGTTCAAAAAATATTAATGTATTTATTGTTAAAATAAAGTAAAAACATGTTAACTATCATCAAATCATTCTCATAAAAATTATACAAGGTATGGAGAAAGTTCTGTCCCATTTCTAAAAAATCATTGAGCGCTAGTATTTCTCAGTGACTTTCTTTTGCTTTTATTTTATGTTACTGGATTTAATTACTATTGACTAAAAAATTACAAAATTTCCAAATTAAAATTTCCTATTTTTAGGCAAATGAACTTTAGAAAGAGACGAATCACAATCATTGAATTGTTGAAACCTTGAAAAACAAGCCAGCAAAATATTTCTGAGAGGAGTTATCCGAAGCGAATGGTTAACAAGGCCGTAAGGGGCCGTCCATAAATGACGTCACGCAGGAAGGGGGGACAGAATCTTTTGACGAAATGTGACGAGGGGGAGGGGGGTTGGAAATCTGCTAAAATCGCGGGACGTCATTTATGGACTGCCCCTAAAAAGATATACTGAGTTAAGAAACGAGTTGGACCGCCCTCTGAGCGGCCCGCCAGCCAAATGTATAGATTCTGTATCGTTCTGACATTCATTTTCTAAAAATGACAATCGACAACCAAAAGATTGTCCATCTCAGATCCAACAGTTCCTTATTTAGATACAAATAATTATGCAAAGTTACATAAAATTGCTGTTGTAACATCAAAATTAATTGTCAATAAAAATAAAAATTAATTCTGAAAAAGTGATGTAAATTTAAATTGATATTTCAGGTCTTACATATCTTTAAAATTAAAAAGAAAATAAAACTTTTAATCACCATTCTTTTCCTTGAAAGAAGCACATACAGAATTGATTCTTTTACATCCTAAAGCTTTTATCTGTGAAATGAAAGTTCATGTAGAATATTACAGCACATTTATTTTAAATTAAAATGAAATTGAAAAAATTAAATTCAAATTAAATGTCTTAATTCAGAAATATTGACATAAACTCTTCATATATAAGTATAAATAATGATCCTTACCTTAACTCCAACAGTTTTGGCAATATTAGGTGACCAACAGCCAGCACTTAAAATAACACAATTAGTTTTAATTGAACCTAGATTTGTCACAACCGAAGTAACTTCTGGTCGGTTATGGCCAAAGGAGAATGATGAAGGAGTTTTCGTCACTTCAATATTTAATACTTTAACTCCATCTAACATTTTAGCTCCCAATTGAGAGGCACCTTTGATGAGTGCTGTACAATATCCCGCTGGATCAATTGTTCCGTCAGTAGGACTATATAAACACCCATAAATATCCTTCGTGTTCATTAGTGGATACAATTTTGTAGTTTCAGTTGGTCCCAAAATTTCAGATGGAATATGGAAAATTTTACCAAGCTAAACAAGTGCTAATTTTAGGTAATTATTTATATTGAGTTTTAAAACGATAAATAATATGTTTGTTAGTCCATCAAAAATACATGGGAGTAAAAGTAAGTTATTAAGTTGTTGCAAAAGCAATGCAGGTTTTTGAACATAAACTTTAAACAAATGTAACTCGGCATATAATAGACTTTATAAATCAAATTAAAAACCATCATAATCAATACAGGTTTGCCAACGAGAAACAAGTTTATTGATGCTCCTAGTGTAGAACTCCTGAGTTCTGGATGCGATGAAAGCGTTAAAGGCGTCTTTAGCGTCGTCTTAGTTTTTGAAACATTTTTCCTAGAGGAAGTTGTCCAGATGCTTGAAAAAATGGTAGTCAGTTGGCGAGAGGTCCGGTGAGTAGGATGGATTAGGCAGAGTTTCGTAACCCAATTTGTTTAGCTTTTGTACGGTCGGTTTTGCGATGTGTGGCCGGGCGTTGTCATGGATGAGAATTGGCCTCTTCATATTGACCAATCTTGAGCACATACGTCGAAGCCCGTGATGCATTTTTTCAACTTGTTGGCAGTACTTCTCTACAGTGATCGTTTCATCCGTATTCAGAAAGATGTGATGGATGAGACCGGCTGCAGACCCCCAAACAATCTCCATAACCTTATCTTGGTGGAGTTTCGGTTTTAGAAAGTGGTGAGGAACCTCATCGTGGTCCAACCATTGTGTCCAACATTGTCGATTGTCGAAAAAAATAATAAACCTGCAATCCTTTTGCAACAACATAATATCAATTTTTTCACCACTCATTTTTTATAAAAAAAATTAATATTTTCAAGCAAGTATAATTTCATTCTCATAAAAGAAACAGGTAGATTATATATAACTGAACGTAAAGTTCTGCGTTAAATCTTGTTTGATTTTATTATTAATTATATACACAATTTATTATTTAGAAACAACATATGAATGGAAAAAAATTCCTAACGGTAGTAGACTATGGCCCAGGACGATTTATTATATGGCGTGAAATTAACGAGGAAGAGGTTTGTAAAGCATTATCTAGTATTATATTCGAATTTAGACCTCCAGAAGAGGTATTAATGGATAATTTAGTACTTTCAGAGGAAGCGGGGTTAAACAATTGCTTGATCGATGGGGAGTGCAGGCGCAATTCAGATGCGTGAAACGACCGAGCGGAAACGGAATTGTAGAAAGGAGCCACCGCACGATCAAAAGAATGGTAGCTCGAAGTGGCGGTCAGGTCGGGGAGATGATCGCGTGGTACAACGCAACACCAAACGCGGAGGGTATAATTCCATCATTAACGGTGTTTGCGCAAAAACGGAGATTGCTTCTGTCGAAAGATTTCTCTTTAATACAACCTCATCCACAGAAAGAATTGAACAACGACAATCTGAAAGTAGGAGACGAAGTATTTGTTAAGCCAGTACTGCCGTTCAACTGTACTACAAAGTGGGCACGGGCAACTGTTACCAAAGAACCCCAGCTGAATTGCATCGAAGTCAATGGAATGCCATACCACATCAGTCACGTGAGGCATGCAACCCCAATATCTATAAAACGAACAGGAATCGGCAATCAGGAAAGTAATACAACCAACTCGACGAGAGTGGAAAGGATCGAATGGTAGAGCGACGAGGGAGAGGAGTATACAGAAACGAACAATCAGCAAGATCCGAAAGCTGAAAAACGGCCTCGCCGCACGTCCACCGATTCGACTCAACGACTTTGTCTTTGCTAGCACTCAGAATCTCAGTGACGACAAAGTGCCTCCTTGCTCGAGCAGCGTATGCTTGTGTGCCTTGAAGGCAAGGGGGCGTGTTATTAATTGTGATTAATAATTAATTCATTTGTTTTAATCGGTTGTTTACCGAAACGGAGTTTGATTTAAATAAATACTTGTGCAGTATATTTATTTTCTTCTAATTTAGACGACAGTTTTTCCTTTAAATAAAATAAATTTTAAATAAAGTTAATATGTAGATAAAATTATTACTAAAATTATAAAATTTGAACTTTAAAAAATAAAATCTGAAAATAATGAAAATTTGTTCGAATAATTGTTTATTAAAAAACATTAACTAAAATTTATCAATTTAGAACGATGTCAAATTCTGAAAGCTTGTCTAAGAGTTGTCCAAAGGACAATTCAAATTGTATTGAAAATAAATGTTCGAAAACCCATATTGGTGTTCTTAATAAATGGCATATCAAATTCATGGCCCATGACATCAAGAGTTAATGGGGTCAGATCCTCAGCAAAGTAATCAGGAACTTCATTTGCATTCTTATATGTGATTCTACTTTGTCATATTCCAGCTTTTTAAAAAACCATTTTGTTCCTAATTATACGTTTTGAGATTATACAGGTTAGTGAATAAAACGACAATATTGAAAAGAGAAGGGTCTCAGTTAAGCGAAGGGGGCTGGCCTTTCTTAAAGTTAACTGCCCTGATCCCATGACACAGATTTTCTTTGCATTTATAGATTATAATTACTTAAATGTTCGATTGTTTCATTGAGAGAGCAGTTATAAACTTCTTAATATAAAATTTAAACTTCTTCTAGTATATGTTATGTTGTCATAATTTCAACAATTTCGACAAGTTGTTAGATTTCTTGATTCATACTTTAGAGAACAAATATTGGTTGGATGCATAATTATTGTGGCTTTTTTCAAAAAAAATTTTAACAAAAAAATATAAAAAACAATTAATAAATAGAAGGTTTAATGATTATTCTAAAGCGCAGTCACCATTTACTTCAAGAACGATTTGCCATTTGCTTGGCAGACAGTCGATCCCATGTGCAAAAAGTTTTTGGGTGCAATCCACACTCTGACATCGTTTGCTAAGTCACCCAAATCGTATTAAATTTGTTCGCTGGTTAGTTTTTCTATAAGCAATTGACTTGATATTCTGTTGAAGCATCGGTTGGTGAATATGGTGGATGTGGGAGAAACTCTCTTGTTGGCGATCGATTCGTCACACAACATTCAACATAAAGACGGGCATTATCTTGGTGTAAGATGATACGGTTCTTTTTTCGTGATCGTGTCACCTCAATCACATCATGAAGGAGATCAAGATGAGCCTGATAGACGTCACTGATAATGTTGCACTGCCGCTTGCCATTTTTTTCCGGAATCCGCCACTGTTGACGCTCATCGTCATGATTCCACAAACAACAAATGCCATTTGAGAGGATTTTCCAGTGAATGAGATCGCTTCTTTCCAACAATACGCACCACATAACCTTCTTACAGTGAATATCTTTTGGTATTCCTTAAGGAAAAATACCGGGCAACTAGCGGAACTGTTCTCTTTTCCCCTTTTTGAAGAGAAACCATAATTCATTACTTGTGATGAGATTCTTCAGAAATGGAACTTACTCATTTCGTTTCAAAAATCGATAAAAACGTTTGACTTTGTTGTTATTAAAGAGTTTGAGGAGAACCCAGCCAACCAATTTCGATACCATTTCGATTTTTTGAGATGAAAAACAATTGTGGGTTGGCCGACATTGAAGTTCTATGCTAGAATTCGTGTTGGCAGGATTTCGTACTTTTCCATGGCCATTAGAAGGACCTGGTCATCGTAATGTGCCCATTTCTCTTCCTTCTTCTCTCTACAAAGTTTGTGGTGCCCGATTGGAACTTCTTTAAAAATCTTTCAACTTGGCTTTTACTGATTGTTCCCTTACGAAAAAGTTTGTTGAGATCACGAAATGACTCGGCCACCTTCGAACCTTTTTTCATAGTGGTACAGCATAATGTGGACAATATGAATATGGCTTTCAAATTGCTTTTTTATTAACTAAAACCAACAGAGAAAAATATTTTAAAAAGAACATGAACACCATTTTTAGCGAAAAAATGGTGCAAAAAGTCACAATTATTATGTATCAACTAAATAATAAATTATAATTCGGTAATTATTAATTTTTAAACTTGAAGATCAAGTTATATGAAATAGGATAAATTTACTGGAACTACAAGTTTCCCTAAATCAATATAAATATTCGCAATGTTGTTGTAGCACAACACTAAAATAAATAGCGGAATTTATGTTGCTTAAAATTTCTCAGCTAATAAACTTAATTTTGTTGTAAAACGACACTGCGAGAGAAAGGGTTAAATCATCAGAGTAATTCTTTTATAAAAATACACACACAAAATTAATTAATTATATCAAAGGGATGATAACTGCTTCTATGAAGAAGTAATAGACAACAGATTCATCTCTTCTAAAAATATATTTATAAATCAATTTAATATAAACATCAAAAGTGCATTTTTAAACTATTCTCCAAAATTTTTGATCAACCCTGAAAACAAAAACTTGAAATTAAGCTTATTCTTCTAGACTCTCCTCCTAATGTTAATGGGATTACTTAAAATGAAATAATAACTAATTTTAAATCATATTAATTTAAACTAATTCTCCAAACAAATTAAATTTTAACTACTAAAATAATTTTCAAAAAAATACGATCTAACTGTTCCAAGTTTTTGATATTCATTCAGTCTCTCTTCCGTAGATGCAATAAATAAACCCCCGTTTTGAATATAACCGGTATTGATTCCAGTTTCCGCTTCTAAAGATTTCATCAAATTCCAAGAATATGACAGTAGTTCAATCTCCGTATCTGACGGCCTCAAATGCCATACAAGCCCTGCGGTGTGCCAGGTTGTACCTGCCGTGATGGCACTTGATTCTAATAGAACGGAATTAGTTATTCCAATCTTCGCTAAATGATACAATGCCGAACAACCGGACACTCCACCACCTATCACAACAACATCTGCGGCATTCGGTAAAGATATATTCGTCTCTCTTTTACGAAATTCCTTATAATTATCTCTACTCATTATCCAAATTAAAACATATTCACAACAAAAGCGCCTACTTATACGGAACACCGGATTGGACGTTTGCGGAACTAAAAATTCTTTTGACGTTTCGAAAGATTTTCTTAGTGTACTTAAAATGACTGTTGAAAAAAATCATTCAGGAAACACAAAAATATATTTATGATAAAATAAACGTATTTAAATGAACGGAGTCCTTGAGTTAATGCGATTTGATGAATTAAAACAAAGTACCAATTTTTCTTTGTTATAAGATGCATTATAAATTTAAATGAGTGATTATCAAATCGATTTGAAACCCAGAGTAGTATTTTTTGTTTTCTAACTATTGTATCATCCCGAAATTTAGACCTCGGTGATGTTTGAATTTCGCTCGAAAATGAATCCAATCAAATGTTCACCAATTTTTTAAAAATAGATTATTATTTGTTGACAGATTTTCATCTCCATTCGTATTCGGCATAAATAAGATTGCTGAAAATGTCCAAATAGAAGTTCTAGAACTAAAAAAATGTATCGAAGCTTGCTTACTAACTAGTCAATATTTCTATGGGTTATTTTGAATAGGTTAATTTGAATATATATAGGGGATAAAATAAGACGACGTGTTTTGAGATAGAAATCTCATCATCAGGTCAATACACTAAAATAGCACACTATACGGAAATACATTAGTAAGGTAACATATAACCACTAAATTATTGGATAATCAATAATAATCACCAACAAAGACGCTGCATACAAATGGCTTCTGAAATAAATGTGTTGCGTTAGAATCAAAATTTAGTAAAAACATATAAAATGTAAGTATCGATTTAAACAAAATAATCGGAAATATCGCAAAGCATGAAAAACAAGAGTAATTGCATAAAAAACATAAACATTGTAACAAATCAGTGACAAAAAGTGTTAAAATGTATATAAATGGGACAAAAAGTGTAAATATTAGCGGAAAAGTAAATAATTATAGACGAATAATCGATAAAACCAGAACAACGCGTGTAAATGAATAGATAAAAATCCGCAAAATTAATGAAAAATTCCCAAATAATTTTACGAGCAAAGCAAAATAAAAATTACGCAAATCCGTTAAGAATTCGCAGAGAAATAGCAAAATTGAAGTAAAAATAATAAATAAATAATCGATAAATAACGATTAATTAACGGATTTGAATGAAATAAACAAATAAAATAGTCGGAA
>MQRK01230228.1:5754-16404 GCA_001938485.1 Girardia tigrina
AAACTGAGGGTACACTAAAATTGTCTTTTCTGACCCAGAAAAGTTATTTTGTCCTTTTGAGTGCATTATGAAAAGTGCTTAGTATTTTTTTTAAAATTCTGTTATTTAAAAAAATAAATGTGTTGATTAGTAAAGTTTTTTTTGATATTTTTCAAAAATTATCCTTATAAAAAAGTATCTGTTAAAGAGAAATATCGGTTATAGAGAACTTT
Organism: Girardia tigrina; assembly: GCA_001938485.1. Taxonomy (NCBI): domain Eukaryota; kingdom Metazoa; phylum Platyhelminthes; order Tricladida; family Dugesiidae; genus Girardia; species Girardia tigrina. The sequence continues at coordinate 5,967 of MQRK01230228.1, forward strand.
TTTTCAAGTCCCAAAAATATTCTCTTTAAGCGGTATCTACTGTAGTTATTAAAGAAACAGAAACTGGACTTTCAAAATTGCACGAAAAAATACACGAAATAAAATCTCATTAGGGATGCCATGTTTAAAGGCAGAAATCATTCTCCAACAGAAATTTATATAAAGACTTATTCAAAACACAAACATATAATTAAATACCTTTGATTGATCATATCTGAAATTGGCGGAAAGTGTTCGATCCTCGCAGGGACAGCAATGAGTGCAAACCATAAGTTGCAACTGAAAAGTTTTATGGATCGCTAAACTCGATGATTTTTAATATTCAATCACAAAAATTCATCAATGTTTGTATCAATCGTAAAGGAGTGAGCAAAAAAAATTATTTACATTTCTGTTTCATTTTTACCATTATTATTTCTTCTGATATGTTTTGATATTTTTCTATAAAAAATGTATATGTAAAGAAATGTTTGTTTAAATTAATCAAGTTGGTTAAAAGCGTTGGAAATAAGAGAAATTTGAAACAATAAAAGTTTATAGTGATTGTGTTATTATTTATTCGATTATTTTAATGTCAATCACTATTTTAATTAATCCTCACAACAATCCAAAAATGATCAATAAAAAGAATCGATTGCCGTATTTATTTGGAATTAACATTCAACTGCAACCAGGGAATAATGATTATTTCCGATTAAAACGATATAAAGAAGACGAAGAATTTCTAAAAGTTCCTGAATCGAAATTGAAATTAACTAACAAATATTTGTGGTGTCCACATTTGACGTATCATACGGAAAAGTAAAGACAGATTTAGAAGAAAATCACGCTAGAAACTCCATTATTCACGACAACCGGACTCGAATCCCGTATCAAAGATTTCATATAACTGTTTGTCGGCAAAGTATTATTCGCTGTCTCATGAATATTACTCGCAGCCATATGATGAATTGTTAATAATGTTCAACAAAATTACAGAAGATGATCTCCCGAGCGTCAAAACTATCCAAAGGAATGCTCTGAGCGATGATAGCAAAGTAAATGAGAAGGGATTCATAATCAATGTAATTAATTCTTCAAATCACGTGAATTTCAGTGGCAAAGTAACAGCAGCTTTAAGAGTGACCGACGGAGCACTGGTTTTAATAGACTGTGTGTTGGGCGTGTTCGTACACACTGAGATTGTGTCGTGCCAGTAGATCACCGAGAGAATCAAAGTATGTGAGCTATTTTTGTGTCTCTCTCTCTGCCGTCCTAATGTCTCCGTGTTCCGGAGCCCCGTGATTGCGCCGCATCCACCCTCTTGACATCAATAATTTTATTTCTGAAATTTTATCGAACTGTTATTTGAATTTACTGAAATTAAAATTTACCTGTCGAACTAATTTGAATTTTGTTTTTCGAATTTTGCTGAATTCAATATATAATAACTTACTGAACGAATTATTTCAATTAACGATTTAAAGTTATAAAAATATTATAATTAGATGAGCAAGCATTTATTCTATACAATAAAAGGGGCCCATCACGAACACTAAATAGCCGAGTTTCAAATCCGCAACTGTCACTCTATTACTACCCTCACTAGGTCTTCGAGGCAACCAAGAGATCAGGTGGAGCAGTAGCCTTACATAAACATATACTATTATGTTCAGAACGCGATTTTATTTTATGGATTTTTTAAAATAAATATCCAAGCAAATAATATAACATAAATTATATTTAGTTTATTATTTTATTTCTTATGATTTCCTCGGTATTAAATCTTATTTTTCAACGTGAAAAATATTTGGAACTTGTTCTACAGGAATGCCTCGAATGAATAAAACCAGAACTAAATGTATAAATATATATTCAAAAAAATGAGATAAATTAAACCGAATGCAAATAAAAAATTGAAAGCAATAACTTTATTGCTTAATAATTTATATCAAATATATTCAAGTTTTAATGCGTTAAAATATATAATAAATCTATGAATATCAAAGTGAATATAGTTTCTTGAAAAATGTGTTTTTAATACAGTTATAACATAAATAAAAGATGGAAAGGAATTAAAAAAGAATTTTTAAATAACCGAAGACAAAAGAACCAGTATAAATCTTCGTCATAAAGGATGTCTCTCTTTTTAAAGACCGTTTTTAGAATACGAGTGAAACATTTTACTAAAATAAGTTATTTTAAAATCCGTAAAATTTAATTTTTTTAATTAATAAAAGTGCAGACAAATTAAATAACTAATTACTAAATTAACATAAATATTTACCGTAAAATTTCATTTTGTCTATTAAAATATGTTTCAAGTTTGTTAGTTTTCCGGAACTAAGTGTTACCGAAAAATATGTCAAAGACAACTTTACATTTAAAAAAAAAATTATTTTATTTTAACGTTTTCTGATTTTTTTAATCATCTTACTCTTCTTCGAAAGAGAAATTATAAAATGTATAAATAGATAATGGGACAAAGAATAGCGAGATGCAATTTTAATTGATAATAATTAAATACTTTGATAATTAGATAATTATATAAATTTACTTATTAATTTTTTAATTCTCTCTAAAATAATATGAGAAGAATTGAATATATTATTATTTCTGCTAATTATTGAATTAATAATCATTTAGAGAAATTAGAACTTTTTTATTTCATTTATAAATGAAATTTGTTATTTATGATTATTTTTTATTAATATAGGAAATAAAAAACCGAAAAATTCGAAAAAAATTATTAATTACATTTGTAAATTGATGGTTTAAGCCAGAGACATATTTTTTTATTAATCCTCATTATTGTATTCTTTAGACTATAAGGTATTGTAAACTTTATGCTTCAATGAAAGGTAAGAAGGAAAATCATACACGAGGTTTATTGAAGTGCTCAAATGTGTTAGAATTTTCCATGTAGCAACTGTGTTCATACAGCAGTGTCCTTTTTTTTGAAATTTTATACACATTTCATTAAACCTAATTATTATTTTTAATTAATTATTAATGTTAAAAGAAGTAAGATTATTACAAAATTTATCGCCATAAAAAATAAAATTGTTGTCTATATTCTTTGGATCACAGTTCATTATTGTTCATTGATCTAAATTTATAAATTAATGATCATTTAATATTTATTTATAAATTAATCCTTATGGTTAGGAGAATCATTACTCTTTATTAAGAAACATTGCGTAAAATACAAATACGAAAGTACTCCACACATTTAACATTATCTCTATTAGTGGATATACCGGTGAATTGTTACAAATATCTTATAGACGAAACTGAAAGAACGATATTTTTATTGCCATTAATAGATAAATAATATTCTAAATTCTTGCAATATTTTATTACTTATCAAAACTTAATAAATCCAACATCCTCAATGCTCAGTTATTTGATTCAATCCTTATACGATTTCAAACCAGTTTTTAAACAACTATAAAATATACAAACAGAATGACTCTCACAAAAAAGTTTCAAAGCTGGATAGGCTCATATTCAGAATTTAAATTCATATAATTATTATATTTGCATTATCAATATTTATAATTATTATCTGTCCTCCAAAGACAAATTTAAATCTACACATAATCGAACAATTATTTGAATGTCAATGGCTATTTGATATATTGCTGTGATTTGCTTTTTTGCTTGTATATTTGATAGATGTATAATATATATTAATTAATTAAAAAGAAAAAAGATTAAATAAGATTTATATAAAATTAAAATAAATAATTACATAAAATTTAAATTAAAAATCAAAAAATAATTTTAAATAAATTTGTATTTTTACATGAATGCCATTCACTTAAATAAACAAAGAATGTTCACTCACTGACTCATTGAGTCATGTTAATTCCAATTGTCGATGTGTGTAATGTACTTAATAGGGGTATGTCTGCTATTCTTCCATTAACATTCCTGAATGTTGAAGAATGAGAGAGAGATTGATTTTGGAATTCGGTCTCATTGGCTGGCAAATCAGAGCGAGTAGTTGAGGAGAATAGTGATTTTAAAAACCACTTCTTTACTATTTGTGTTTTATGCAATTTAAAAATTCAACAATTATCAATTTTCCTGTAATAAAATTTTAATGTCAATTTCTAAAATTGTGATTGAGTGATATTGAGAATTAAATTTATCAATAAAAATTTTTATTTGAAAAGACTTTGTAGAATCCTTTTGTTGTATCTCAACAGAGGGTTTTTGTAAATCATCATCAGATTCTGGTAACTTGAGCTTAGAACGATTTTCTGGATAATCTGAGGGCTTTTGTAATGAAATAACAGAACTGGAATTGTTACATAGTTTATTGTTGGCGAAGAATTCACAATAGAGTTTTAAACAACGAGACCTGAAGCAATTACACGGTCTATCAGAAATTTCCACGTCTTCCATTGTTTTTTCTGTGTCCACACACGCTGATTTTCCCATCAATAAACGTTTAGCTAAATCTTTCAAATAGAAAGCTTCAAATGCATCTTTCTCAGTCATAAACTCAAACAATGTCATCACTTTATCCATTATAGCTTCCATCGTTTCTTCTGTTAAATTTTTATTTCCGGAACGTAGTTTGGAATCTAAAAATTTGGCCAAATATTCTGCAGGTTTGTTTGGACGAGCATTGAGAAAAGATTCAAATCTATCGCGAATTGCTTTGCAAAAAAATGGGATGGTTTTTAAAAAAATTCTCTACAACAGAATCAAGATAGACTTTCAAATCCAAAAGGCATTGAGTCATCTTTTTGTCTTTTCCCACATCATCATTTGGATTTTTCACTATTACCGTTCCGGATTTCAGCTCGTATTTTATGGAAATTTGACTGTTATCGATCGTTTTTACGATTACTTTAGCGTCGATTTGAATTTTACAACGATAGTTTATTTTTAATTGATTAATTTTATGAAACATTTGTTTCTCGTACGTCAGAGCTCGCTGATTTTTCATTAATTCTCTTTCTTAATTTAAATGAGTATTAAGAATTTTGATTTCACTGTCAAATGAAGCAGGAGCGTCTATAGAATACATTGCAGCGGTTTTCAAAATTAAAAATGTAATAAATCACGGGGATGATAAATGTTTGTTGGACAATTAAAACAACACATGAAAGTTTATTTAAATTGTTCAATTATTCAAGAGACCAATTCAAATTTTTATTTATTAAAACTGTGATCGAACACAACTATCAATTTTTTTTCACACCCCACAAGCACCACACATACTCTTTATTCACACACCACGTGCACCACATAGATTACATTTTCATTAACACGTCATCACCATGACATCATCACACTGTGATTGGTCCATTTAAAAAACAGTGAACAAAATCACAAACAAAGGACTCTTTGTTAATTAATGAAATTGTAATTTTATCAATTGCGCATAAATTACCATGCTTAAAATTAATTTACCAACAAAACGGTGGTTCAACAATCAATAATTGAAAGAACCCATCATTTTTTTTGTGACAATCATCACAAAACCATATGAACGTGATGATCATATACATTTATTTATATATATATATACTTATATGTATTTAATTATTTAATTGAAATCTTATTTATTTTATTTTAATTATTTAATTTTATTTTAATTTACCTTAAGTAATTATTTTAATTGAATTATTTAAAATATTGATTTGACTTTTATTTTTTTTAAAAACGGGTTCAAAATAAGTTAAATAGAATCGCAACGCGACCACCTTTTAATTTAAAATGAATCCCTAAATGAACTCAATTCAAAACGGGTCTAGCACAGCTAGATGCTACCACAGTAATGAATACCTGGGAATCGGGCGAAGCAACTCATTTTTAAAATTTTATACTTACAGCCTTTAATTAAATAATAAAAAAGTTCAACTAATAAAATAATCACAATTAAAAAACTAATACGATAAGAAAAATAAAGAAAATTAACTAACTCCTCGTCTTTTAAAAATAGTAAAATTATGAAAAATAAAAAAATGTTCTTAATGAGTTCTGCATTTTTTATTTTTAAATAATTTAATCATCATGTCGATTGTTTAGACGAGTGAAATAAAGAAATAATTTTCTCAATAATAGTGATTTGTTATTGAAGTATAAAAACAACATTTCATATCGAATGACTAGGACACTTCCAAAGGATTTGATAAATATTAGGTCGTCAAGTATGAAATTTGTGGAACTAAAGTCATAGTTTATTGATAATTTATCAATACAAATATTTGAGTCATTCATCAAAATATCAATATATATCTAAAAAAATGTCATTTTAGGGACAACTTAATAAGGTAATTTGAATAAAAAATTAGTGTATGAGAATTCCTTGAAGGCCATTTTAATTACGGTATTTTATATTTGGTTCTTTAAGCAAAGAACAAAATTTGTCGAAAGAGAAAATTTACATCTTTATTTGTTTGAAATCCGCTATTGTATTGTAAAATGCAAAGACTTTAAGAAAGGTATGGATGTGATCAAATTGATATCAAGATAATCAAGGTGTCTTATGGACCTATATGTTATAACATTAATTGTATACGAATATCAAAGTTTATTCATTTTTATTTCACATTGACTAATGCCCTAAAAGAAGGTCAAAACTGAAGATTATTCAATTGTTAAAGTAAACCAGTAATTCCTTTTCAAAGTTTTGAAAAAATATTATCGCTTTTATTGACATTCTGTACACTGGATCTTTAAACAAGTCATGCAACTTATGTAGAAATGATGTTCTATGGAAGTGAAGGATCTTTGAGTTATCACTCATATAACTTCCAGATTTTAGAATTTTCAATAATTGTTTGGTTAACCTCAAGAAACTTGATTTTATTGCAAATAAAACCTATCCACAAAAAGATTTAAGTCCATATGTTAATAAAGGATTCATAACAGAATTAGTGACCTCTTTGTTTATTAACATGCATTTTTATGAGGAAACAAGTTTCAAAAGCATTTATTTAATAGCAATATCTGATAGCATGATTACTCAAATATTGAGTTTCCGAATGCATTTGGTATATATATATATTTGCTACACAAAAGTGGATGAATGAAATTTTCATTTTGGTAAACTATGTATTGTCTGTAAGTAAAAAACAAGTATGATTAAAGGTTATATGATGCTTTAAAGAGTCAATATTTCAAAACTAAATAGAATTATAACTTATAATTTATAATAGTATAATAATTTATAAATAAATACATTATAATTTCATGATTTTTATAAAGTATTTATTTTAGTGCTTAAAAATTTTTAAATTGTCAATTGCCGATTAAAGTGTTCCTCAAAAACATTATAGGACATTGAGAATGTAGTCATCCAAATGATCGTTTTATTTGGTTCTCTGAATAAATCAACTCTTATTCTCTCTCAAAAACTTGTATTAAAAACAAATTCTGTTTGATATATTTTTTTCAATTAAAAAATTTTTTTAAAAATAATTATTACTTCTTGTTACAGTTTTTTTCAATTTTGTTTAAAAAATCTTATTCAAATTAAATAATTAATTATATTTCAATTCAATTTTGACCAATTATTGTATTATTATATTTTTATTTTTTCATGTTTTATTTATTTTGTTAATTACTTTAATGATATTTCATTATTTATTTATTTAAAATTCATTAGGAAAATTGATTAATATTGCTAGTCCTTTATTAAAGATTTTTGATATTTTATAATTATGTCTGATTATGTCGTTTTTGTCAGGCAATTTAATTTTGTCAAAAAATATAATTATTATTAGATAATAAAAAATAATGGTTGTTTTTTTTCTGATTCACTTCTTTAACAATATTTTTCTAATAAATTAAACTAAAGTCAAAAAGCGGATCGTTTTTTTTCGAAACTAAAAAAAAGATTTTTTTCTTGAACCCTTTTTGACAATCGACTATGGTAGAATTAAAGTAAAAAAATACTTTCCTAAAAACCTGGTTTCAGAAAAAGATCATTAAGTGTTTGATCCACTATACTTTCTATATCTTGTCGAAACAGAAAAGTAATGCTACCAAATTGATTAAGTGCATCAGAAATTTTAACGCCTATGTTCAGAGCAATTTTCAAGGGTAGGGTATACAAATAAGTCTGTAAAAATTGAACTATTAGGTTGGAACGAAATTTTTGTCTGTTTTTTTAATTTAATTTTGTCTCATATGTATTTTATATATTATATATTTGTAGTAGCATTTTTATATTTTATTAACATTGTATATCCCTTTCTATAAAACGTTATTGATTTTAATAATAATATCAACAAATAAAATGCAAAATTGCGGAGGAACCGGAGTAAAATCATCTAAGTGCGGGTCAATCTTGATAGCCCACATCAATACAATTCTGTCGGTGCAGAATTCCGAATGACTATCGGAAGCCGACGATATCGATCGAAAATTGTGCAGGTCGTTAAATAATTAAATCAACACCGATTTCGAATAATGACAATTTGGATGATTATACAAAGAATTTCTTGAAAAATTCTTTGAAAATACTAATTTATTTTATAAATGATGGTTTATATCACTTATTTACTAATTATTTTGCTAAAAATAAATTTTAAAAAATTATAAATTTTCGGTATATATAATAAATTTGTCTAAAAATTGTTTTTTTGTTTGTTTGTCGGTCACGCTATGATCAAAATGTGAAATTTCTGGGGAACCGTAGCAAATCCACGTACAGATGTGGTCAATCTGGATAGCCTTCGTTGAGACGGTTCTGTCGGAACAGCGCCTTCAAATTCGCTCAAACTCTCCCCAACTAATTACCATTTTAAGGGCTACTTATTACTGAAAAATTGTCCAAAATCACATTTCAACTCAAAACATTTTCAATTGCTCCAGAACTTCAGATTTCTGCTTAAATGAGATAACCTTGTATTTCATTAGGATCGAAAATGTCTAGATTCCAACGTTGTTTATTTTGATTAATCACGTTTATTATAAACTGATATTTAATGTTTTTTTAGTTTAATCCTTAAAAACACATTATCTTTCACACAATTTATTACTTTACCAGTCACAAAGTAAAGAATATTAAACCTTTGTTTCCCATTTCTTTTTAATGCATTGTGCAACATTATTTACTTTTACTCTTTAGAATATTTAAATATCATTTAAGTAAGAAATATATTAATTTTATTAATTTTGGAAACTGAATATTTTAGATTACATTTTTTTGAGTAGCAGATTAAATAATATGTTACATGTTTTATAATCATTCGTAACATGATTTATTTAATGAATAATTATATTAATAATTAAAATAATAAGTTAATTAAGAGAAAAACAAAGATTTGTTTGGAAATCATTTAAATGATATTAAATGTAAATTGACTAAAGGATTTGGATAGGAACGGAAAACTTGTCTTATGAATATCGTGTTTTATTTAATCCATTAAGTTTTTAACTTAGGAATTCTTTACTGAATATGTGTTAAAATCATTAATTAATATTCTAAACTCTTGTAAAAATAAATTGGAAATCCTGGTTTATCTGACACAGCTTAAGGTAAAGAGGAAATCAAAATTAAGATTGTTTGATAGTTGAAATAAGTGTAAATATCATTTCAATAATAGATCAATTCATTATAAAAATTGGAAAATCTTGTATGCTAGATTTCAAGACTCAAGTTTCCCTGACACATTATCAAAATAACGAGGAAATAAAAGTTGGATTTCAAACTTGAATCAAAAGTAAACATCTATTTTGACACTTTAATATTGATAAAGTTTAACTTCAACAAAACAAAACTAAAATAGCAGAAGAAAATTCAGTTTAATGTATTAGTAGCAAAAACAACCGCGGAGATGGCAATGAATGAGTAGTATTATTTGGATACTGCTATGAATAGTCTTTTAGTTATCAATACTGAACTCCGAACGAGGAAGTGAACATTTTTCTAGGACTTCATTTGACAATAAAAATATGTTCATTTAAACATAACAACATAAACGCCCCCTTAAGATATATTTTAGGATAATATAATTGATAGTTTGACCGCCACCTTAACTCATTACGAGCTTTTTTACCAGTTATATATGAAGGGTAATCTCTTACATAAAAGTAGTAAAATTGAACAAAATTTTAATATTATTTATACTGAAGAGGCATTTACAAGTTTTCATGTGCCCCAACAAATTTGGTCAGTCGAACTCTCTCCTACCTTTTATAATGTTCTGGTTGACAGCACGCCTCGTCGGATTGAAGATGTTATGAAAAATAAGGGACATCATTAAAAATACTGAATTCTGCGTGTTGTCTGTCAATTAATAAGTTGTGCTTCAATAAATTGTTCTGTCTATTTTTCGCTAAATATTAGGTTGGTCGAAAAATAATGGCGCTTTTGAGCTTTATACTTTGTTTATCTACTTTGATATGTATATAAGTTTAAATGCATTATTGTTAGATATTATTTGAAATCTTATGCCTAGCTGTATATTCCTATAGCCATTATTAACAT
>MQRK01230228.1:28272-39557 GCA_001938485.1 Girardia tigrina
AATTGCCAAAAATAGTGACTTTTAAATTTTCGCCAAATTTCAATAATTTGTTAGTTATTTAAAACAATTTGGGGTTTATGAAAGTTTTGAGGATGAATGTATTTATAGACTTAAATTAAACTTGAAACACCTTATTTCATCAAAAAATAATTAATAAATTTGTGTATATATCATTTTCTTTAAATTGCCAAAAATAGTGCAGCTGAGTATAAATCAAAGGTTCAAATAATTCATTTTATCCAAAGTTTTGGAAATTCTATTGTAATTATTTAAGTTAGACTTATCTTCAATTACAAATAATTACATTTCATTCAGAAATTCATTAACAAAAAAATTATAATTTTTGTCTCTAATTTAAGAAAAAACATAACTGTTCAATTATAATTTTACAAATTTTCTTAAGCGCTCTACACTACTTCTAAAATTGTCTTCTTTCTTGTTTGACATTTTCATATCCTGTTTATATGCCGATTTCGTACAGGTGCAGAGCTGAAACTTTAAACATACGATAATTTCAATGATCGAAACACGATATTGGAAATTCAGAACAATACAAAAATCTTAAAGATGTACTCTTTGGTGAATTTCTTACACCTTTTGAAAAATTTAATGGGTTTATTTATATAAATAATTTATATTGATTTTATATGTTTCAATATAATAATTGGTATGTATTTTTATGAAAAAGTAATTATGTCTATAAATTGGCTAATCCATTATTAAGACATGATGATTTGCTGTGTTTTCAAATTGTTATTTCTAATAGACACTATTGTAAAATCAGACACATATTTGCTTGAAACGACCAAAGATATTTTTCTTACTTTATTAGCATATTTACCAGAAAACTACCAAAGAAGTGTTTTAAGAAAATTTAATTTATTTATCTAAAATATAATAAAATATTATTTACGATAAAAATTACCTAATTAGTGTTATAGAAGCATTAAAAAATGTTTTCACAAAAAGATATCATTCTAAAACGACTTATGAGACCTATATAAAAATATATAAAATAATAATTTTTACATTTGTAAATATTTTTTAAAAACATAAATATGAATGTAAATAGATATTACTCCAAACTAGAAAGCAGAACTTTTTAAATTTTTATTTTATTTTATTATTTAAAAAAAATAATTGTATATTTTTTATGATTTGGAAAATCATCAACAGATGATTTATAATTTACGGAAATTATTCGTTATTACTAAAGCATAATTAGTATAATTATTATAAATTCTTTGCGCTTTTCGTGGAAAGGTCAATAACCGCTGATAAAATCATTCTGAATAATGGAAATGCCGGCCAAATAATTATAAAATTAATGTTATAATGTTATAATTTTTGATCATATAATATAAATATTTAACATTTTATTTAGGTTTATGGATAATTGAAAAAATTTATTATTTATACATACATATTTGTGGATTTATTCAGCAATTTATAATTACAGATTATAGAGATCATGGATTCTCATATTTATTAATATTTATAATATTTGTAATTATTATTTATTATTTATAACAGATTTGAACGGATAATTTAATCACATTTATCAAACAAGAGATGCTTGCCGGGATTGGGATTTTTTTTGGATTTTATTTTTTATTTTGTAATTATTTATGAGATCTTTATTATATTATTTCAATCATAATTGACTATAATTATTTAAATAAATAATAATCATTAACTAATTTTTTTATTATATTATATTATTTATAGTTTAGCAAACGTTATTTGAAAGTTAAATTCATTATTATTCCTGTAAAATAAAGTTTCTTTTATATTTGGACCAAATATTTAAAAAAATGACTAAGGGAAGTCTTTATGGAGCACATAGTCACTATTTGTATAATCATTAAGAATATTCAAATGAAATATAGATACTTAAAAAATGCTTTATTCGAATACAAGTCCCTCAAGTTTCAATGAAGAAATTCGCAATTTTCAACAAATTTAATCGAGCCTGGGTTTCTATTTCGAGTCTTTGAAGTGCATACGTCGTTGCTCATCCAGTTAACGGAGTACTGCATCTTAAAAATGTATCTTTGGGTGATTAACATCTGGTAATTTCTATCTGGTAATCATGGCAGAAGTTAATATTGAAAATTTTGCTTTTAGAACTTCTAGAACCTTAATTTCAGGATAGTTATCTCACAGTCATTAAAAGTTTCATAGCAGTATTTTAAATAGTTACCATGATTAGAATAACAGAGGCTGACAGTGAAACGGTCCTTTCATATTGAATATTTTTTACTGCAACATAACGTTTCTAAACTCATGTGGTCCAGTTGACAGAATCAAGGGCAACACTAAGATATCATTAACAGTTGAAAGGTTTTTTATTTACTTAATGTTGGAAAATTCTCGGACCAGATGCTGCAGCCTACAGCATTACTGACTGCCAATAATAGTTACATCAATATTATCAGTCGTAGCCAAATTAAAATATTAAAAAAACTATTTAAAGTTCAAAATTATTATTTTCCAAAACTATAAACTTTTAAAATTATAATTTACTTCAAATGTATTGCGATATTGTTATTAAATTTTAAAAATTATATTTTTTAAATTTAAATTTTTTTTATTTTGAAATTATTTAAATTTAGTCAGCGAAAAGAAAATTAACTATCCACTTATTTAAGAATTTCGTCAGTTTTTTCAAATTTTGACTCTAAGTTTTTCAATTTTTATTTTTAATTTTCTCTTATGTATCCTTTTAATCATTTTGTACAGTTCTCCGTATTTATCTTTTTCCGTAAGTTCGGTTTAACCTTTAATAAAATTTAATTTCTAATGTCGAACTTACTCCTGACAGGTATCGTTTTCCTGATTCGTGTTTTTATCTCGACCATGCCATCTTTTATCGGTATATTCTTTTACAAAAATAAGTTCTTCTTGACTTTAGCAACTTATCTTCTAAAATTTTACGTTTAGTGTTAATTCTATGTCTGGAAACAGGTCTTCCAATCTGTCCTTGTTTTTCTTTCTCTCGGTGATGTATTTAAATATGTCTCTCTACTATTATATTTGAGTTAAGATTGTATGTACTTGAGTAACATATTTTTTATATTTATTGATGTCTCCATTTTTTAATTATCTTAGACTCAAATGCCTTTCTACGATCCTTATGTATTTCCTTCTATGTCTATATATATATATATATATATATATATATATATATATATGTAATTTCTCAAATGGTTCATTTGGAAACATTGTTACTGACTGTACACTATTACTGACTGTGGAGGCTTTATGTTAAATAGAAAAAAGCTTTACTCGTTCATGTGGTGGCCTTCAAATGCTATGTATTCATAATTTTCAATGCATAGTATTTTCGTAAAAATATAAACACTTATAACAAAAATAATAAGTATTTATTCAAGAAGCCGATAAAAGAGTCGTAATTTAAATTTTTAATGTGGTTTTAACTGCAAATTAATGCAAAGGTAGTCTGCTTTAGCTGCAGAAATGAATGAGAAAACAAGAGATAAATATAGACAAATATTCGATTCGGAAAACTCAATAATTAATATTTTTAAATCAAGTTCCTTAAAAATTGTATATTGCCTGATGATAAGGGTTATAACACTAAGTATTTATAATCAAGCTTATATTTAATATGTACCATAATTACAAGAAGAGGCGAACAGTCAAAAGAGGTAATTAATGTTCATAAGAACAACTATTTTCAACTATAATAAAACTTTCATATAATGTTTATATTATAAAATAAATGAATATAATTCTGATAAAATAAATCTTTTATAGAAATAACAACCATAATAAAAATGATATGTTTATTCTCTTTATGTCTCTTTATATATCAATTTTTTCTATATTATATAATATTTTTAATATTAATTTAAAAAGAAAATACATTAATCATAAGTAAAATTTTCAGTTAATTGAAGGTAAATTTATTTATTTTTATGCTTATTAATTTTAATAGATTAATCATAGTGATTAGAACAGACGATTTTGAAACAGAAACTTTCTTGTTTATACCTTTTTACTTTCAAAATGGAATAGTAACTTTCAAAATGGAATAGTAACTTTCATAATGAGAATATTAACTTTCATGATGAGAATAATGACTATGAAAGAACAGTAAATGATAATCATATTAAAATTTTTTATAAATTGTTAATATCAATTTCATTAAAATTAAATCAGTAACAATCACTTAAATCTCAGACCAGAATTTTTTGGGTATTGATTATTTAAGATTGAATTTAATGGAATTTATTGAGCTGAATTTTTTATTAATATTTTTAAAAATTAAAAGCCACGTATGGTGTTCGAATAGTGTCTGTTTTTTTATGTATATACTTACGTGTCATGTGTACGTGAAATATTTGTATAAATAAAACTGTAAAATTTTATGATATAATGTCCATGTAATATGATGTATGGGCAACATTGGCCTATTATACAATGAAATTAAAAAGGGAGCTTTTAAAAGTGAGCAGGTCTGTGAATGGATGCGTAATTGCCTAAGAGCCACCGAGCAGAAATGCGATGGTTCTGTTGTAATGGTTGTAGATAATGCCCCATATCAGTCGAGCCTTGAGTCCGTTTTTAGGGAGCCAGAATTTACAAGAAACATTTTATTTAGTCTTGCTCCTTATAGCCAAATGCTTAATTCGATGGAAAATGTTTTGTCTTCTGCAAAGGCAAAGGTTAAAATAGATTTGGCCGAAAAGATGGAACTTATTTTGACCAATGCACCTTTAAAATTGACAATTAAAAAGCATCGATTAAGAGCTCTTGAAGAATTAATAAGAGAAGAAAGGAGAGTTATTACATCTGGAATGTACAGCACTTTTATTGCTCAGATTTTTAGTAAAGTTGCAGATGCAATTAATTTGGTTTATATGGTCTATTAAAAAAATGTGGATTTTATGTTTAATAATGTTTTGAATATATAGCTGTTTTTAATTTCAGTTTAATTTTTTTTGTGTTAAATATTATTACTTATATATATAATATTTATCTAAAGTGTGTTGGTTTGTTTGTTTGTCGGTCACGCATTTTGATGTGAAATTGCGGACGAACCAGAGTGAATCCATTTAAGATCTTGGTCAATCTAAATAACCCGCATCAATACAATTTTTTCCGTGAAGCGCCTTTGCCGAATGACGCCCGGAGGCCGATGAAATCGATCGAAAACCGTACAAGTCGTTAAATGGGTAAATTAACACCAATTTCGAATAATGACGATTTTGACGATTCCTACACGGAATTTCGAGAAAATTTTTATGAAATTATCAATAAAATACTAACGTATTTGATAAATGACTATTCTTATCACTTATTTACTAATAATATTTCTGAAAATTAATTTAAGTTAAATTTGCAAATTTTCGTTATCATCTGATTCACGGTTTGTCGGTCAAGCTCAAATTTTACCATGATCATATATGTGCTGATAAAATACGAAAAGGTGGAAGAACAGTGAGTAAATCTGTGTAAAGTTGAGAGAGCTCTGCATATTCCGCATCGAAACAGTTCTGTCAGTACAGCGCCTTTGCCGAAAGGCCCTAGGAGCCGATCTATTTTACTCACTGTTAAATTAACATAGAATTCAAAACAATTAATAATAAAGTATAATAATTACGATTCAAAAATTAAAACAGAAACTTTCAAAGTTGAAAATTTAGCTCACCTTTCATATATGACGGGTATTTTTCTAGTTTCAAAATAATTTAAAAAGAGACAAAGATAAAAATTAAATCTCACTTTTAAAAAGACTTATGAATACATTTCTCATTATGAAAGTTACTAGTCCCATTTTAAAAGTTACTATTCCATTTCGAAAGTTACTACTCACATTTTGAAAGCAAAAAGTAAAATTGCTTATAGTTAAGGTTTAATTGATGCAATATATCATCATTGTATCATTTAAAAGGTCCCAATAAAAGGGGTAGATCAAAGAAATAACGTTCAAACTAAAATTTATTAGAGAATCAATTTAATTGTGGCTTTTTGCCCTCTCCTTTAGTCTGATTCCGAGAAATTTGTAAAAATAGAAAAACACTTAATTTTGAAAAATAATTAGGAAAACCCTGAAATCGCAATTTTTTAACGTGTCAAGATAAAAGATATTGAGTGTAAAATTTTGATTAATTTTCAAAACAAAACAAATACATGGATGTAGAGTGAATGTCCGTTTAACTTGATGATGAGACGCAAATATTTTACGAATTGATTATTCTGACTAACTCTGCGAAATACAAATTGAATTTTATATCGTCAGAGCCGCAAGATTGTTGTTGAATTTCAACTTGGGAAATATGCGAAAATTATTGTTCAATAAAGATTTGATTCAATCCGAAGAGTTAATTCTCGACGACTTGATTGATGCTCTTAACAAAAATGAACTCCTTAGCCAAAATGATATCCTCATTTTAAAATACCTGTATGAAATCGTTTATCAGCGTGATCTCGCGGTGAATGTCGGAGACCGATTTACCAAATTATCCGTGACTAAGAAAATAAGGAATGGGGCAAGTTATCGCTTAATCGTTACCCTGAGACAGAGGCAAACAACAGAGATGGTGGAGTATAGCAACAACGTTCAGCGTGATAATCAGTCAAAAATACTTTCTCCAACTTGATTGGGGGTTTTTAAATGATTTTTTGATCAAATTTAATTGTTTAATTATAAAATATTTTATTCAAAATAAAATATTTTTAAATATAAAATATAATAAAGTTTCAATTTATTTGACTATATAGTAAAATGAAAGTCAACAATAATTTATTAAAAATAAAAAAATTATATTTATATAATTTATAAATCATTTATTGTTTGTTTTAAATGAAATTGGGATGAAATTAATTCTCAGCTGAATGCATTTGTTTGATTAAACTGACACCGGATATAATCGGATAAATTTTGCCAAACAGATTATCGTACAAATAAAATGTTTATTATCTATTTGAAACAAACGAAAATTGGAAAGAAAGTTCAATTTGAAATAAATTTTGGTGAAATATTTCCCTCTGTTGTTCGAATATAAACAAAAATAGATAAATAAACAAATATAATTAGTTTAACACAACAAAACTGAAAAATCTAAAACATGTTCAAAATAATTAATTAAGTTATTTATTTATTTATTATTTATTTATTAACAAACGTATATTTATTAATTAAAAAATTACTGTATTTTTACTTTATAAATTTATATTAAAGTTTTTTTCCATTTATTTAAATAATTTATTATTTTTCCTTTTTTCCTTTTTAAATTGTTTTAGATGTTTTGTTTGTATTTTTTATCTTTTCATGTTCTCAAATACAACTTTCGAATCAAAATTAATTATATTTTATTTTAGAAAATTTTTATTTTGTTTTGTATGTTATATGTGTGAATACAAAAAATGACAGTATTTTGTAATTATAATTATTTATTATTAAGGAATGGTAGTGAGAAAATTTGAACAACAAAGTATAAAAGTAATATTAATTTAACTATAAACATTAGGTTTCACAAGTTGGCCATATCATAGGAAAATCTTATTAATGTATACCGTTTTTCTTCGATTAACCCTTAAATGTATGTTTTTTTTCAATTAAAAATTGTCTTATATTAGAACGGACTCATAGGTAATGTAGACTCTAACCCTCCAAAAATAATGTCAAATGTTTTCATTTGTAGATAATTTATAGCCAATGGCCACACATGTGTATCTGGTAACGTATACATACTTTTTTTTAATAAAATTAAGTAAAACAGGAATGTTGTTCATTTGCAACAATATGCATTTAATGGATATTATAAATATTCGGTGTTTAATCGAGTTTGGTGTTTATTTCAGAAGTTACAAACTAAAATTAAGAAAAAATAAAAATAGAAAAATCTTATTAAAAAACTAATACTTTGTTTAAAAATACACAAATCTTCGCCTATTTTTTATTGAGCAGAATGACAAGCAAGTGAAAATATACCTAGAGAGCAATTAACTTAGTAAAATTTAAAGGAAATAGTTCAGAATTAAAGCAGCTTCATGTTGACGAAGAAATGGATTTAAGAATGGAAATCCCACGAAGCTGTTGGAAAGTTTTCAGATATACATGCATCAATTGGATCAGACAAAGCCTCAAAGGGACAAAGTTTTCCTGGTGGTAGTTGTAAACTTATTAATGAAGAAATGGAAAATAAAATAGAATAATAGATTTAACTTGAGAGCGAGCTCTATTAAAGTCACACTCAAATCTATACTGAGTGAAAATTTTTTTAACACACTTAAACTTTAGTTTATATCGTAATGATATGTACAAATAAATATTTTTATGTATTATTTTAAATTTTAAGATTTAGAAAAGTAAAAAAAAATTTTTCACTAATTATAAATTGCATTTGTGCTAAAAAAATTATTTGAAAATCAAATTTCATACATAGTTAAAAACGACAATTTTTTTAAAACAGTAAAATTTATTCTAGGACATTAAACTGTTGTACAGATTTCCATTCACTTTTAATATCTTGCACAGTCGACTTCTTATTGACCTATGCAACTTGATAATAATATGTCTTATAGATGAGTTAATCAAGTATATGGCATTTTTGTTGGATAAGCATAATTTTGCCTTATTTTTATACTGAGGGCCATCGTAAACAATGTCGGATATTTTCTTCCACATGTCCTCAGTAATATTTAAATCTGGACTTTTAGTAGGCCAATAAGTACAGAAATTTCACTTTCTTTCATAAAGTCAAAATATTGTTTAGTTTCTTTTATTTCTTAAATAATACAAGTGTTTTAAAAAATTTATCACTCAGTATATATACGTAAGGGCTACTCATGTAGCCAAACACCCAAATTTAAAAGCAAGTCATGGATCAGTAGTTATGTTTGTAATGTGTCATACTGTCATCATTTGGTGTAAAACAATAATTGGGTAATTATTTCTCCAGAGTTAGCAAAAAATAGTGATATAATACGTCTGTTATTGTAAAGAATAACGATGTCAATATCAAATGCAGACAGAAAATATTGGTAACGTGGACAAAACCACAATATTGGCAGATATGGCCGGAGATGCAGCAGTGAATTCTCGTGGAGTTCAGCATGTTTCTATGCTTACGACTGAATATGAAAAAACATTTGCATCACAGCGTCTTTGTCAACTATAACTTTTGTCGTATTTAAAGCAAATGAATGCCGTAGGAGTTTGTTGGAATAATGTCTGATAATTGTTATATGAAACCAAACAACATTAGACGGGGATCAAAAAGTGTAGTACAACTTTTCCTTTTATCAGAGACTCTTGGTATGGAACTCTTTTCACTGCAATTTAATTTTTTAGACATATACTGCTCTGAAAGCTTCAAAGACAAGTATTTGCGAATTTTAAGTAGACGGGTATTACAAGATAAATATCGAAAAACTAGCCGTACACCTGCAAGAAATCCTAGGAAAAGTTGCAGAATCAGCTCGATTTGAAATTATGTATCTAGTGGAAGAAGCTATGTCATACATGGGCTTGGATGCAACTCTATCAGATAAATGCTATGATGGAATGACGAAATTGTTAATGTGGATGTGATAGAAATCAGAGTACATGATAATATACCTTTTAATTAATAAAATTATACCTGTACTTGAAACCATGTCTAACATGTCTATATATATGATTATATATTATGAGTGATTGTTCTGCATAATTTTCGATGCGGTGTTAAATTGAAGTTGTGAGGAATATTTTAACTTTGGTATTTTGAATTTAATATATGGAGTTTAGTATTTGGAAATGTGTTTCTCAAACCTAAATAGAAAATTGGTATTTTGGATGTTAGAGATGAAAAATTATTCGAGCATAGTTTGCATTCTAAATTACAACATAAGATATTAAAAAATTTTAAATATTAAATTGTTTAAACTCTTAATATTAAAATTTTTTAATAAATTCAGCAACTTTGAATTTATCTTTAAATTAATTAAATAAATGTTTTTCTTTAAATAAAATCATTTTTAAAATTAAATTAAATTTAGATAAAAGTATTACCAAAATTATAAAAGTAGAATGTTTAAAAATAAAATCTGAAATGATTTAAAATTTAATTTAAAAAATTTAATTTAAAACGAATAATTGTTTATTAACAAGACATTAACAAATATTTATCAATTTAACAAGATGTAAAATTATGAAAGCTTTGCTGAGAATTGTCCCAAAGACAATTCAAATTGTGATGAAAATAAATGTGTGAAAATCCATATTGGTGTTTTTAATAGAAGTAATATAGTATCATTTTGACTTTCTTATAAAAATAAGTTCTTCTCTCTTTTAAAATAAAGCACATTATAGAAGAGTGTTAAAGGGAAAACAATGAATATGATTGACCACTAATTGTCAAACTAACCTAATATTATCGCTATTCGTGGTCTTGTTGTCTTAAACTTTATTTTAAATGTTACGATTACATTTTTTGATAAAATTCAATATTTATCATAAAACGTGATTTTGAATTAGGGAAAAAAGCAATCTGGAAACCCTACATTTATTCATTTTTTAATCAGTGGAAGTCGTCAGCTGTTGTTTGCTCAACAATCTTGTCCGTGTTTAATTGTTTATTCTTGATAGTTATTAAGAAGATAAAATATGTTTTGTTTATTAAACTGAAGAAGTATTTTTAAACTCCTTTTGACAGTCATATATAGTGGTATATTTTCCCACTTATAATATTCATACAAGGATGATTTTTTTTCATTAATACCCACTGATTTCCAGCTGCTGTATTTTTTTAAAAAAAATATTTATTTTATTTTTGATTATTTAAATTTTAATAAGAAATATTAAAAAATATAAAATTAATAATAAAAAAATATGAATAAAAATAATACTTTCTATATTTTTTTACAAAAAATAAATTTATTTTTTTTAATTGAACATTACTTTTTTTATTTTGAAAACTTTTTAGAAATGAATCAAAAGTAAAAAAAAGTATTAATATTATTTTTTTAAAAATATTCTTTTTTAATAATTATTAAGAACATTTAGACAAGTCTCATTTGAATTTTTATTGCAATTACATTTAGAGTAATTACAACTCTCAGAAGGTCTTTCATCGTTTGCCATCGTTCTAATTGGTCTTCTTATTTCTGTTTTTAATCATGATTATTCGAAAAATTTTTCTAAGTTATTTTTTCAAATATTTAACCTCTAAAAAATATTAATTAAAAATATTAATTTTTACCATTTCTCAATAAATCCCAAAATAATAAAAATGTCATCAAATTATTAAAAATGCATTTAATTTAAATTTTAC
>MQRK01230235.1:3348-28861 GCA_001938485.1 Girardia tigrina
AAAAGTTTTTTATTTCTCAAAACATGTTTCGCCATTACGGCATCATCAGTTGTGAAGTAAATTTCAAATTAAAAGTCATTTATATGGCACATTGACTATTACGCAATTAATCTTTTTTTATTTTTAATTAATTTTAAAAGATTTTAATATGATTGGATAATTCACTTTGAACATTTAAGCATGGTTTTAAATGCTTTATTAATAATGCTTCAGTGACTATCCTCTCATGATATGTGTCAAATTTTTCTTCAAAACAGTAAATTATGTTTCATAGTTAACTTTATCTCTATTTCTGCATTTTTATAATGTGATCTAGAATCGAGCTATTCCTACTCCATTGGGTGTGCTCAGCTATTCTAGTGCGGTGATGACGATTTGTTTCTCCAATGTACAAGGATTCACACTTGTGACATTTAAATTGATATACTAGATTAGCTTGGACACCCGATGGAGTTTTTGATTTATTTGAGAAATATCTCGATAGTTTATTAGTTATAAAGATCACCCGCAAATTAAAACCCGAAGGAACCTTTTTCATTAGACCTTTCCTCAAATCAGACGCGCCTTCAGAAAATGGTAATTTTAAAATTATATATATATATATATATATATATATATATATATATATATACATAGTAAACTAAAGACTACAATGTGATATTATGAATAAATATTGCATATGTAAGTCATTACAGTCTAAATTATTCTTTTTTATCTCATAAAAGTTAATTATTTTCCTTTTCAAATGGAATCAAATTTCTTATTAAGTGTTTTTTACAATTTATTTATTAATATCATGTCCTGATTTTATTAAAAAAATAATCATTAATGATTTTTCTTGCAAGTTCTTATCTTTTTAAATATTAATACTGATATTAAAAACAAAGATTTATCTTTCTTTTTCATTCTCCAAGGACAAATTCTCATCTTGAATTATTTAAATAATTATTTCTTAGGCAGATTACTTAATTTAAATATTTTAAAAATAAAAAAATCCGTTTCTTAATATTCCAATATATTAATAATATGAAATATCTGAAAATATATTCTTCAATAATAAAATATTAAAATATTATATAACTTAAAGCAGTAAAAAGTATCGAACGTAGAAAAAAGAATTGAATTCTCTTTATTTAAATAAATATATTAAATTATTTTAATAAATTATTGAAAATTATTGCGAAGATAAATCATGTTTTTAGTTCAGAATATTATTTAGCATTAATTATTATTTAATTATAATTTATGTTGTGTAAGATTTCATCGGTGTACAATTTAGTTTTGAATAATGAATTTTTTATGAAGCCAGAAAATTATTATCCGTCATTTATTTGAAAAACTATGTTTATCTTTAATATCAAAATTTTTTTAATATATTCACTTGGAAACTCAGTAAACGAAAAAAAGCAAATATTTGAGTAGCAACCCAGCAAGTTATAACATTGCTCGGTACCGAAAACTATGTTAATTTTTATTTCCCGTCTTTCTTGTTTTTTACCAAATTTCTTTCAGTATCAGCTTCATTAATCCATCAATATATATAAAAATATAATTAACGACAATATATTTTGAGTTATCAACCGTCCTCTTCAGGTTACTGATTAATAATTTAATTCACATATATATAAATGTAAAAATAATGATTCACTGAAAAACAAAATTTTTGTGTTCGTAAAATAACTATTATTTTCTATCAACTTATACGTCCAAATAATTTAAAATAATATTCATTTTGAAAAAGTTTGTTTTTGTGGTCAATACATTGATAGTTCTGAACAGATATTATATAACAATAAAATGATTTAAATTCGCATGTAGACTTACAACCTTGTCCGTACAATACACTGTATAAGTATATATACGGCAATAAAACTTCAAAATTGCATGTTCCTTTAGACTGACGATCATAGAATAAGTCACTGTCACGAACAAGACCTCAGATATGGCCTCCTATCATATTCTCGTTGTACTGCCTTTGATACCGACGCTCGATTTTCTTGAGATCTTGATGGAACCTTTTGCCTTGCTCCTCTGAGTAGGCTTTAATGTTCTCTAAAAAATGGCATAGATGAGCATCCAGGATACAAACCTTTTGGGACATTCTGCATCTCATAGACTGATAGTTCCTTACTAATGTCTCTACCAGCTGGACGTATTTGTCGGCCTAATGAATTCTAAGGAATCCCGGAAAGACTGCGATAAAGCTGTGCCAAGTTATCTTCTGAACTTCAGTGAGAGTCTTGGGGAATTGTTGACATTTCATGATTTTGTTTATCTGTGGTCTTACAAAGATACCAGTTTAGACTTTGGCTTCAGACAAGTTGGGGAAGAATTCTTTAAGGTATTTCACAGCTACCGACTATTTATCAAGAGCTGTGACAAATTTTTTATTAGTCCCAGCTTTATGCGTAAGTGTGGAATCAGAACCTTCTTAGGATCCATCAAGGGCACCCCTTTGACGTCGTTACTCCTCACTTAAGACTCGTTCCTCTCTAGCCAATGTCGATGATGGTAGTGTTCCTTGGTGTTTCAGCTGTTCCAGATAATTGATTCAATTCGATATCTCCTTTGATCGAATCCGTAGAAGAATATGTGTGACATGCACAGTATTTAAATTATTTTTTAAAGAAGATTGTCAAGTGTTTAAATTTGAAATTGTAGTAAAATAATAAAATTGTAAATCTGATTGAATATCGTTCTTATTTGAATACTTTATTGTGTGGTAAAATTCAGTCGACAAGAAAGAAAAAAAAATTTAATTAGCTGATGGAAAATTTGATTATTAAAATTGCATCCACCATCAATAACGATGATTTTAAAAACATTAATAATTATTGGGACCAAAATAATTCAGTGAATATCGATATGCTTGCATGCTCTGAAGATTCTCAGAACATTATTGATGCTGGTAACCAAAATAATTTAGTGAAAATCAATTTGGCAATCTCCAGTGATACTGGGGCTCTCTGTGTTAGTAAAAATTGTGAAGAGTATGAAATTGAAATAACTAAAACTATCAATTTGATAAATACTTATTTGGGATTGTTCTGTGTGATCTTGAATCCCTACTAGAGATTGCCGATTTGCTGCAATAAATTGATCAAGTGGTATAATGGTAAAGAGTGGTGTGGACGGATGCTGAGTGTTTGCCCAATCATAAATATGACGCCAGACTGGCTCAAGAAGTATAGGGACCAAATTTACGACCAAGTCAGTCTGGATTGTTCTCGACTGAGACCGTCGACGTTTTTCGAATTTCAAAAAGCGAAAAAGATGGTTGTATGTGCGTCGAGCAAAATGACGATGATTGTTGATCGAATGGGTCAAATTCCTTTTCATTCTCCTTTCCCTCATCCCAGAATTTTCACATCTTCATCATCTTTCAAAAGTATTTTATCCACTGTTTCCTTTATTATTTTTTTTCAAGAATACATGGTTATTCTAAATCTTTTCTTGAAAAATTAACAGAACAATAAAAAATATATTCGACTATTATGAAACAAAATTCAATCGACAAAGTCTATTTTAGAATATCTTTTATTGTATCAAACATTGCAATCCGATTTTTAAAAATTTCTGTCATTAACAAATATCACCGTTTAAAGAAGAGCATTATATTTTTACAATAATGATTTACAAAGATTGTATTCTTTTGCAGATGATGATAGCGTTTTTGTCTCAGGTTCCATTTTGTTTATAGATAAAAATATTAATTTTTTAATTATATTATAAATGCCTTATATGATAAATATGCGTAAAATTTAATTTAATTTATTTCAAAATATTCATGATTTATATCGTAAATATGTATCTATCTATATGTATATATCTAATTTAATTTAGTTACTCCAGAAAGCCTGCCTCTTCCTCGTAAAGTTTACACTACCCGTGGTCATTCTCTTTTCATAAGTACCTCAGACATCCTATGACTGTATAATTTAGTCTGATGTATTGAAGAGTCCCAAAAATTCTCATATTTTCTTCGGTACTAGGTCTTTACATTCATGAATATTTTCTCTTTTTTTCTCCTGATTTGATATTTATTAAATTGTATTATATTCTCAGTCATCAATAATAAATTAGCAATAAAAATTAAATTAAAATACTTTTCATCGAATAAAAAATAAGCAAAATATAAAAAAAACATTTCATTAAATCTAAAAAGAAAAATTGGGATGATTAGAAAAATTTGTAAAATAGTAATTAAATCGTTTAATTTTTTTTATTATTTTAAATCGATTTTGAATATAAAGAAAAATCTTAGGTTTCTGAATACTTTATTAAAATTATAAAATAATTTCTTACTTTACACTAAGATATTGAGATTCAGTGTTGTTTTTCTTGTATGATATCTTTAGATTCCTTATTTTATGGAAAATGACAATCATACATTCGGTGGTACAGTTATATGTTACGGTAAACCATATCCTTCCTATATGGTCAATTTGGAGATCGTAGAGATCTTCAACCTCTTCGGTCTGATATAAAGCAGGATTTAACGTTCCCAACTGAAGGTGTTTAACTAAATAATGAAAAATATGATTTAAATTTATTTTTATTGTTTGGAAATTTCTATAAATTAAAGTGAGTCTTCACAGATGCAAAAACTGAATATGATATATAATATATCAATTATTTTGTTAGAAGACCAAGATTAAATTAAAATTGTATTTCATAAAAACCTTAATAAACATACATACATACATGATATATTATAAAAAAAATTTTAATTAAAATTTTAAAAACTTTTTGCTATTATTATCCAAAAAATCTTAAATTAAATAAATAGATAAAATATTTGTTCCCTTTAAAAAATAAAAATAACATTATAACATGAATATAATTGCTAATGATGGAAAATATTCTGAAACATGTACTGTAATCGATTTTTTAAAAAAAGCTATTAGGAGGGCGATTGGTGGCCTTTATATTTTCTTCTTCAATTAATATAATTTCTAAAAAAACGTTAGAATTTCCAAATTTTATTTCATAACAATTTCTGAATATTTGTGAATATTCATATAATTTTTAAGAGATTTTCGTGATTTTTTATATAACCGTATTAGATAAATAAATGATATATGATATAATATTAAAATATTGATAATCTAATATTAGAAATTAAAATATCTACTTTTATCCTTATAACTCATACAAAAGCTTTAACACAATTATTTTTTATCAATATATATATTTGTACATTTTCAGTAACAAGAGTGTAATTTTTAATTTTTTTAAAAGAAAATTCGCTTATTTCTTTTAGGAAATTACCGTTTATTACCAAAATAATTTGATAATTACTTTTATCCAAGAACAATCGGACCATTATGACTGGTAATGGCCCTTTATTAATCTTAAATTGAAATAAAGCAAATTATGTTATTCTTTTGTCGGCAACAAAAGAAAAATTGAACAAATCTATCTCATAATCGAGAAAATATTGTACTTGTGAAACTTTTTTTAATAAGTCTGTTTTAAAATTTTGGTTAATTATTCCATTTTTTCTTTTCATTTATTTCTGAGTCTGTGAGAGATATATAAATAATGATTTGATGAAATCAGTTAACAGTTTCCCGAAAACCGGTCTCGCTATGCCGCAATGGAAACGTAGTGAAACGTAAATTGTCGAAGCAGTTGATACTAATGTTTAACGACATTTTGAAATATTGTAAGCGGAAACAATTTCTGAAGGATTTGAGATTAATTTTATTTAACTGATTTTTTAATATTTATCCATTAAACTTTATTTTATATATAATAACGAAATATAGTCAAATCATTCCTTTAGAAGTCTCATCGATATACACGGAGACTTCGAATACTAATAATGAGGTTAGAAGATGTGGTCTTTTTATTTCTTCAAAATTTGCATTGTAAAGGAGTATATAATAATTTTGTAAGGGAATCTTCATTATGACTGTTAGGATAACTTATTTTATTCTTAAGTTTTTTATTTACATGTTTTAGCAGTAGTAAAAAGAATGTAATTATTATCTTATCAACACCTATTGCATCAAGGGAGTAGATTAAATTATTAGGGCTCTAGTTCTCAAATACTAATTATTTATTTAAAATATATAATGTCCTGAAAATCACACAGTCTCTACCCTTTCATTAAAGACAATTTATTATGAAAAAAACGTGAAATTTATAAAATATCAACAATATTCAGAGGACAATGAAAGAAAATTGCAAAAACATTCTAAATACTAATTATATCTATCAAAGTAGAAAGAACTTTCTGATCACTTAAAAGCGAAAAACAACGAATGAAAAATACTGAGGATCAATTATTTTTTTCATATTACAGCATTAAAAGAGAAATTATAACAATATTTATAATAAAATATTCACTCGTCTTCTGTATTTACTAAACTTCGTAAGACTATTTTCAATGAATTCTGTATATCTTTCAGAATTGATAGACTCACCAGATTTTGTTACTTCGATGTGAAACTTACCATCAGCTGTGAATGCCAAAATAAGCATTGTTCTTCGTCCGAATTTTTTGTTTTGAACAGCACGTGGTCGAGGATCATCTCCACTTGCCCATACTCGTAAGTCGGATCTCCATAATGTAGGAAAAATGATATCCACGTTTCATCAACTGTTTATCCATCGTTTCATCAAGTCTTCTTTCTCATATTGTTGTACAAGTGGCAAAATATTTCTTGAGGATTCAATACGTTGTCGTTTGTGATCATCAGTCAGTTGATAAGGCACCCAGATGCTCAAAATCTTTTTCCTGTTCAAATTTTCATGGAGGATTGTCCTTATTGATTCTTTGATGACATCAAGCATTTCACTTATGTGTCTTAAAGACATTCTTTCATCCTGCTCAATTATGTTCCTAACTTTATCAATCAAATCATCAGTTGTTGTTGCTGAAGGACGTCCACTTCGTGGGTGGTCGTCCAACGATAGCCACTTGCCTGAGGTAAAATCAGAGAACCAGTTTCTTATTGTGCGTTCCATTGGGCAATCATCAGGGAAGGCATTGAACAACTTTCTATAGGTTTCAGCTGCAGTCGTTTCATTTTGCCACTCAACGAATGCATAGAATCAATTGTTAGATTTTGAAAACTCCATTTTTACCGATTAAATCATGTATTACGTTATGTAATGTATGATGTTATAAGTCATTCGAAAGTTTAATCTTTATTCTTTCAGATATATTTGTCTAAAACTTGTTATAATGTTTTTTGGTTAATAATTTCGATTTTATTAGGGTGAACCAAAAGTCTTTTCGTATTTGTTATTAAAAATTTAAACATAATTTTACAAAAAATAAATGATCATAGCATAAATGAAAACCATCTAAGTTTCAAAGTAAAGACCATTTGAATCTATAACTTGAACCCATCTATGGGCAAGTTGTGCGATCCCGCTGCGGTACCAATCCTTGTTCTTAGAAGCGAAGAGCTGGTGACACCCGTTTTAGACCTCGGCCAGATTATTGAAGCTGCGACCACGAAGATAGTGAGCCATAGAGCGGAAAAGGTGATGGTCGGATGGCGCAAGATTTTGACTATATGTTGGGTGTGGAAGAAGTTC
Organism: Girardia tigrina; assembly: GCA_001938485.1. Lineage (NCBI taxonomy): Eukaryota > Metazoa > Platyhelminthes > Tricladida > Dugesiidae > Girardia > Girardia tigrina. The sequence continues at coordinate 10,903 of MQRK01230235.1, forward strand.
AAAGGCGTCGAGGTTTTTGATTTTTTCCTTTGTTTTTTTGGCGGTGTGCGGTTTAGCATTGTCCTGTTGTTGAACAACTCGCTTTTGATTGATCAAAGAGGGGTATTTCTCGCCAAGTGCCGCATACATTCGATCAAGTTAGGCGCAGTAAAGGTCAGCGTCGATGGTATGACCATTTGGAACCACATCAAAGTGAATCACGTCTTCGGAATTCCACCAAACACACCAAAGTGCCTTCCTTGAGAAACGATCTCGTTTCGCTACCGGCTTCGCCATTTGTCCGGGGTCCAACCATTGATTTTGTTGGTCTGGATTACTGAAGTAAACCCACTTATCATTGCAAGTTACAATTCGACAGATGAAACGGTCATCGCGCGGATTTTCAAGCAATTTTTAACAAGTTTCGAAACGCTTTTTAGCTTGAATTTCATGAGGCACTTCTCGACATCGTCTATTGATCTTGCCAAGAGCGTGAATGTGTCGTACAATGGATGTTTGAGGAATATCGAGTTCGGCCGACAATCTGCGAGTACTTATTGACGGATTTGTCTCCACGGCTTCACGAATTGCTCCGGAATCTACGGTGATAGGTCGGCATGAACGTGCATTGTTTCTGAGGTCAATATCGCCTTCGTTGAACCTTTTGAACCAATTTTGTACAGCACCATTTGAGACAGCATTATCGCCTTCAACTTCGCATATCTTCTTTGTTGCTGCAGTTGTGTTTAAGCCCTGTTTCCACTAATGTTGTAAAAGAACAAGAATTTCAAAATTTTCCATGATTTTTCTAAAAGACCATAAAAATTATATTAACAACTAATTAGAAGTTTCAATATATATTGTGATAGAGCAGTTCAAGGACTTTAAAAACATATAACACATGTATATAAAATATCTTTATTTGGTAAAAAGAAACAATTGAACAAAAAGACGTAGAAAATACGAAAAGACTTTTGGTTCACCCTAATAATTGCAGATGTCAAAACGTGATTTTTGCAACATTTATTTCTACGAGTTCATGCTTAGGTGTAATGTAGCTCAAACCGCTCGAAGCATCAATGAAGTTTGGGGCAAGGAAAATGTCAACAAATGCAGTGGCGTCGATTTTGGAGGGGCGAAGTGGCAGTCGCCCCCCAATATTAATTTTGGGTGACGAGAGTATCTTTTCGCCTCCCCAATAATTTCCATAACCATTTCGAATTATCACTCATTTTACCATTTTAAATATAGGCTTTTCCCGTGCTCACGGCATATTCGGTACTGTTTTGTAATTTAGTTAAGTCAGTAACAATTGCAAATTAAATGAAAAGGGCAGGCGAATTATTGATGGAAGTTAATAATTTGACTAAATAAAAACTGTAATTAAAATTGTGATTCTAAAGGAAAATTTTTTGTGAAATTATTATTATTATTATTATTATTATTATTATTATTATTATTATATGTAAAACTGTATTTTATTAAAAATTATTATTATGTAAAACGAAAATTGCTTTTTTGTTTGAATGTTTTAATCTATTATGATGCAAATTAGTGATTTTCAAAACTACTCTGATACCGTCATACATTTTGAATTTACTGTAATTTATTTTTAAGAGTATGCGTCGAATCGACACTTTTTTCAATAGTGCTACAAGCGGTCATTTGACTCCCATTCAAACAAAACAACAGGGGACACTCACAATGGCCACAAGGTGATTTCGAGCTGTTCTTCAAGTCAGTCAACCGAGAAGTTGAAGATTGTAGCAGAACTTCCTCTGAAAAAGACAAAAGGCGATCCACCTATTCTACGCAGAGAACCTAATCAGCCAAGTACTGCTACTTTCCCTGTCTCTGAGGACAAACGGTGATTTCTTCCTGCTTGGTGATTTACCTGGCTGTAATGGGATGAAGAAATTAAAGTTGTCTTCTGCCACCCATGCAGACAAATGCACCAACAAGGAGTCAGCAGTTATGTCAAAAGCGAGACGACATTTACTTCCAAGGGCCTCACAAATTGGAAGAAGGCAAAATAGCGTTTCGGGGATCATGCGAGGAGTCTTTCGCACTGTCAATCTGCCTACAAGTTCTCGAATCTCTTGAAGGGCAGCAATGTTCTCAACCAATTGGATCTTCAAAATGAAGCTGAATAAAAGAGGGCCACAGAATGCTTGACGCAGGTGTTTTCCTCTCTTCTGTTTCTTGCGCGTCAGGGTCTTGCAATTCGTGGACATGAAGATGTGAACAGGAATTTCAAGTAGTTATTAAAGCTCCGATGCGGTGACGCAAGTGATTTTTTTTATATGGTTGAATAGAAAGATTACATGGACATCGGGAGAAATTCAGGAAGAAATTCTACAGAGCATGTCCCTTACCATTATTCACCATTTAGCAAAAGTAACAAAGGAAAGAAAATATTTCGGGATCATTACTGATGAAACAGCAGACGTCAGCAGTCAGAAGCAGCTGATGGTCTGCCTTCGAACAGGTAGTGACAACTATGATGTGGAAGAAACGTTTTTTGGAATGTACTCACTTGATCGTTGTGGTAGCCCAACAATTTTCAGGTGCATTGAATATGTTTTACTTTGACTGAATTTAAAAATGAAGGAAGGCAAAGCTGTGTATTTTGATGGCTCAGCAACTTACCAAGGTGAGACAATCGGTGTTGCCAATCGAATTCAAGATAAATCTCCAAGTTTTGTTAAAACACACTGCTATATGCACTGTGTGAATCTGGTAGTGCAGGATGCTGACTCAAGAGTATCCCTCATGCGTAACTTTCTTCAACTCAATCATGAACTAATAACTTTTATGCGAGCATCACCAAAATGATGTGCTTCTGTTCGTTTTGTGTCACAGGCTATAGGGTCTCCCCAAACCCACCTGCATCAACTCCTTTCTACAAGGTTTATAGTGACATACCGCGCAATCGCACGTGTTAATGAGATGCTGCCTGTGATTGAGGAAGCGCTCCAGTTAATTGACAACGAATCCATTGATACTTCTGTGAGCTCAAAGTCTAGTGGATATTTACGAAGACTCACAGAATTTGAGTTTTTTCTCGGTTTGAGGCTGGCAACTCTGTTTTTCGAAAACGCTGATCGATTAAGTAGCAGTCTTCAAGGTGAAGCAATGTCTGCTGGTGCCGGCTTGTATCTTGTCCGTCATGCCACCATGGAACTGGCTTCGCATCGAACGAAAGATCGATTCTCAACCATTTGGCAGTCATCTTTAGACAGATGCAAAGAATTCAACATTCCAAAAATACCTCAAGAATCCCGAGTACCTCTACGATTTCAGTCAAGTAATCAACATCACTTCTCAACTCCAAAGAACTATTACCGCGTGGCTTATTTCGAGACACTCGATTACATTCTGTGTAAACTAAAGGAGAAAATAGAGAACAAGGCGATGCCGGTCTTGATAGCCACAGAGAAAATTCTTATGGATAGCTGGCAGGGACACACTGTGAAGCAATGTGACTTGGATCGTGTATGTCATCATTATGCGGAAGAATCGGATAAGCATCGATTGGCCGTCGAGCTTCTTGGGTTGGAGCACCTTTGGCCTACTTGAAAGGAAAACATCACCCCCATGCAGATCATTAAACGAATTGGTAGCAACCAAGTGACGCATATGATTCCGCAGGTGGTGCGTCTCATAAAATTGTATTTGATATGCCCAGCTTCAACTGCAACCGGTGAGAGTTCTTTCAGCCAACTGAAACTTGTCAAAACTCGCATGAGAAACACCATGCTCTAAGAGAGAACGAATCACCTTCTCGTCCTTGCAACATATCATGAAGAGATGGACAACCTGCAATTGAAGGAGTTGATTAATGAATTTATTCAGAAAAAATTATCTTCGTCGCAAGACGTTTGCTATAATTAATTGAAAAATTTGTGGAAGAAGAATAAATTCATAGTATTTGGATTTTGTTTTTTATTCATTGTGTTATGTCTCTGCGGCCCAGTTACTGGGCCCCAGTAGGTAAAAAAGGATTTTGTAAGCACGAGGATGTCAATAGGTGAAATCGATCAAACTAAATATGCGATCTGCATATCTCGCCATCGTCCCCCCCCCCCCAATAATAAAAACAGATCGGCATGGTGTAACGCTGGTATCAAAAGTTTTGCTCTGGCAATAGCAGCCTGGAAGATGAGTCTCATGGCAGCTGCCAATTAACGGTTGACAATGACGAATTGAAGGAGCTGGTGGAAGCCGATTCACGCACAACTGTTCGCGCACTCTCAGAAGGGCTTAACTTTAATCTCTCAACCATTGCTCGGCATTAGAAGCAAATTGAAAAGTCGAAAAAGCTGGATAAAAGGGTGCTTCCCAAATTGAACGAAAGTAAAAAAATCGTCTTTTTGAGGTGTCTTCCGCGCTTCTTTTGCTCAACAAGAATGACCAGTTTCTCGAATGAATTATGACATGTGATGAGAAGTGAATTCTCTACGGCAATCGAAAACGTTCTGCACAATGGTTGGGTCGCGATGAGGCTCCACACCACTTTTCGAAACCGAAACTCCACCAAATGAAGGTTACGGAGACTGTTTTGTGGTCTGCAGCCGGTCTCATCCATCATAGCTTTCTGAATACGTGTTAAACAATCACCGCAAAGAAGTACTGCCAACGACTTGACAAAATGCATCATAAGCTCATACGTATATGCTCACTTTTGGTCAATGTGAAGGGACCAATTATCTTCCACGACAACATCCAGCCACACATTGCAAAACCGACTCTTTAAAAGCTAAACGAATTTGGCTACAAAACTATGCCTCATCGGACCTCTCTCCCACGGATTACTATTTTTCAAGCATCTGTACAACTTCCTCCAGGACAAATGCTTAAAAACCAAGACGATGCTTTCATTTCTAAAGAGACTAACGCTTTCATCGCATCCAGAAGTCAGGAGTTCTACACTAGAGGCATCAATAAACTTATTTCTCGTTGGCCAAAATATATTGATTGTGATGGTTTTTATTTCGATTAATAACGTTTATTCTGTGCTGAGTTACATTTGTTTAAAGTTTAGGTTCTGAAACCTACATTGATTTGCAACAACTTAATAATAATTTAAAAATTTCTAATTTAAATTTTAAGTATGGTATTACAAAAAATGTCCAATTTTATCTCCATCAGATTTTTGGGGCCACAAAGGGAGTGGAGCTAAAAGGTAATTACACATTCAGCTTTAATATTTCAGTTTTAACGTATAAAATAAAATATTTTGTAGAAAACGTTTTCTAAACACTAAATATAATAATGTTTTCACATACATACATTTGTGAAAACAAATGTCGTTCGGATTTTTACATTAAATCAAAACAATTCTAAATATTGAATTTCAAACTGAAATTTAGAAGTAAATTTTATATAAAAGTAAATATATGAATTTTTTAAAGTTTATCAAAATATAATTAATCAAATGTAACTTAAATTTTAAATTTTATCTGAATAATTTAAATTTTAAAATATTCCAAAATTGATTTATCGTTATGGTTTGAAGAGACACCCCTCTAAAAATACAAAAATAAATAACACGTCACATGAGAAAATTCCTCAAACCCATAAAACTTTCTGGGTCGTATTTTGCACAGTCTTAACTTAGTTTAATAAAAATTAAGAGAAGAACATAAGACAAATAATCTAAAATTTTTGGACAACTACATTGATTACTTTTATCTCGGGAAGGTAAATGTTGAAATTGCGAGCACTACACGAGTATTATCCTCTTATTTCGACACATAAAATTAATGAAATTCTGACTTTATTCTAAAGTTTTACTCAAATCCTGTCCTTGCATATCGGTTTCAGATAAGTTAATCCAATAAGCCAGTGATTAGGTTACTTCGTATGAGACATTATACCTCGGATATTTCGATCCGCCAATATAAAAGAAATTTTTATAATTGCTAAATTTCTATTTGACAAGGTCTAAAATAATTTGGAATCTCATTTAATTTATGTTTTTCATATATTTATCTAACAATAAATAGTTTTAATAAAATTATCGGAAAATATCTAAATATATAATTAAAATATTTACAAATTACAAAAATAATGACCAAAAATAATACAAAATTAATTTACATTTTATCGGTTCTTTTGTTGGGTATATGAATAGATACTTTAAAATTTATATTCAAATTTAATGAAATTAACAAAAATCAAAAGACAGGCAATTTATAAAATAAGATAATATTTTGTATTTATAACAATTGCAATGATGGATATTGTCACAAACAAGCAGTGCTCAAATCATACTCCCTTAACCTATCCTATTTCTGAAAGATCGGAGATAGATTCTTTGTTCAATGCCTTTTAAACTTAGAGAAATGATTTACCACACATACATCAAATTAAAAGTCATTTATATGGCACATTGACTATAGTCAATTAATCTTTTTTAATTAATTTTAAAAGATTTTAATATGATTGGATAATTCACTTTGAACGTTTAAGCATGGTTTTAAATGCTTTATTAATAATGCCTCAATGACTATCCTGTCATGACATGTGTCAAAATTTTTCTTCAAAACTGTAAATTCTGTTTCATAGTTAACTTTATCTCTATTTCTGCATTTTTTAATGTGATCTAGAATCGAGCTATTCCTATTCAATTTGGTGTGTTCAGCTATTCTAGTGACGATTTGTTTAGATGATGATTTCTAGATGACGATTTGTTTCTCCAATGTACAAGGATTCACCCTTGGGACATTTAAATTGATATACTAGATTAGCTTGGACACCCGATGGAGTTTTTGATTTATTTGAGAAATATCTCAATAGTTTATGAAGATTAGTTATGAAAATTACCAGCAAATTAAAACCCGAAAGAATCTTTTTCATTAGGCCTTTCCTCAAATCAGACGTGCCTTCAGAAAAGGTTAATTTTAAATTTATTGTTTTTATTACATTACTTCTATTATTATTTATAATTTTTTCATTTTTATTATTAGATTTTTCACGAATTGAGTCAATTGTATTTTTATCAAAAACATGTTTTGCAAATTAAAGACTTCTAAAATGGCGTTTTTCCTTTATTTTCTTTATAAATAAATTGCCATTAAAATTTATAAAAATTTTAAAATTTATAAAATTTATAAAATGAAAATTAATGTTATATTTATCTATCCTTGAATTATTTATTTGAATTTTTTAAATTTTTTTTTATTTAATTTTAATTTTTTTTAATTTTTTTCATTATTTAATCAATATTTTCTTAACTGTAGACATGGACAAAAAGTTTGATTTACAGTCAACTAAAATTGCTCAGATCAAAACACTTGACGAGGAACACACAAATTCAGTGCGACAAATTGCTGGTAAATGTGATGCTTCAATTGCTGGTGTCAGCTGAAAAAAGAATTACAAAATGTTGACATTAGCCATGAGGAAGAAGAATTTAGACTTCGCCAAGCGATTCCGAAAGAAGTTAGTTACTGATTGAAACAAAGGGGAATTCAATGATAAATCCTGCTTTGAATTTGGTGTAGAATGTGCTAAAAAGTTTATGTGACTCATGTTTCTCCTAAACCACTTATTGAGAGAATGAAATGCCCTCAAAATGCAATGTCTTACCGTTGCATGTCTTAAATATATGAATAAATAAATAATTTTTGAATAAAATATATGTTCTGATGCTACTGTTTATAATAATATGAAACACACTATTATTTAAATCACATATATTATAATATATATATATATATATATATATATATATACCAGGATCAAATCTCTTCAACCAACCTTCTTGTTCCTAAACTAAAATTATATTTATTCTTATATATCCGGGATTTCATATATTGACTTATCCTTTACTTTTTTCACTTTTTCTTCTTTTTTATCATTTCTTCTTTATTTTATTATTTGCTATAAATAATAATATAATATTTAATTTGTTTATAATAATATCACTCAAACAGTAAATAATACCCTCGAATTATTTAGTATATAGATAAAAATAAAACTTATTCAATTATTTTTTGGCAAAAATAAAATTCTAAGCATTTTCAAAAAACCTTAATCTGTCAGATCGAAAACTTTGAATACATTCTTAAAAACAAGATTAAAAATTCAATTATCAATTATCAAAAAAATATGACACGTTTGTGTTTTGGATTTCTTTTATAAATATATATTTTATTGTAATGTGTGTTACGCAACATACATTGGAGAGGCATCCCGTCTTCTCTACAAACGGTTCAAAGATATAAATTCTGGATAATGGACAAATACAACTAAAGTTGTCAAAATAGACGAAAAATATTTTCAAATTTTGTGTAATCGATTTAAACTTCTACTACAATAACCTAGACATTTTTGCTATCAAATGATCCAAAAATTAAGCGAAATATGTTTTAGATAGAATATCGCATTAATGATTACAAAATCGATAATTGATAATCTGAAAAAATTTTAATGGTTTGAAGGGGCCCTGAGTAATCCACTAAAGGAAATTTCATCAATAAATTTTGAAAAAATTTCTTCAGAAATATATTAATTTTATATATTTTATAATTATATTTTTACAATCTTAAACAAGAAAAATAAAGTTTACATTATCAAAAAAAAGCTTAACGTTGTAAAACAAAAAGATTATAAAATATTTGCATGAATATTTTGTTTGTAGTTTAAAATCACTAAAAAAGAGATTAAAATTCTTTAATCTCTTTTAAAGAATTATCAAAAATGGATTATTCAAAAAACCGATCTTTTTGTTTTAATTTTGTTTCATTTTTTAAAATAATATTGAAAATCAAATTTTAATTTATATAAAAAAACAATATTTATTTAAAATAAATTCGCTCTAATAAAATTTCAATTAATTTTCAAAGAAATATAAAACAAATTTTCCACAGATAAAATTTTGATAAAACAATTTTAAAAATTTAATTAAAAATTACAACAATTTTAGAAAAATAAAATTCTTCGTTTTCTAACTTTGATAATTATTTTCCTATTGAAGTTTTTTTATTATGAATAAAATAAAATTTTATTTTGTTTATTTTTTTAAGGAATTTCGATGATTTATGGGATGAAAAAACAAAACGTGTTTCCATTTATTTTTAAAAAAAAGTCATTTGTCTAGGAATAAACAAAAGAAAAAATAAAATAGTAATTAAAGATTGATTATTTTTTGTTTTTTTATTATTAATTATTTATTAAATTAATAAAATTCCTTATTTATTATTATTTTTTGTAATTTTTATGATTACTTATTAATATATAATATTAAATATAAAAAAATATTTGTATTCATTTCACCAAAAGAAAGAAGCTTCAATTCTATGGATATCAGATAAGAAAGCAAGAACTAACAACGATTATGAATCATAACTTATGATCGTAGAGTGTATTAACAACATCAATACGATTTTTTGAACATTTATTAACATGACAAGCAGAATTGTGATTACAACAATTATTCAAACCAATTTCGCTATTCACATTTTTCTTCATTAGTATATTTGTAAATTCATCCTTATTTTTATGGCCTTGAGTTGTGTCACCTGTTTATATCAAATTTTTTATTATTCTGATTTAGATATTAGATTTTGACATCGTTGTAAGAACAAGGTCTGTTTGTTTCGTTATTTCGTCATTTCAAAATAATAAGAATACAAACCAATACAAATAGTAGAAAGAACAAGTTGTAAAAACTAAATGCCATATGATACACTATATCGATGGAAATGTGAGAAGAATAAAAGGAAATGGTGTTAGGTCATTTACACTCGACTTAATTAATACAAAAATTGTTAGCCTTAAAAAAATATAAACTATTATTTTCATTTTTTTTGTAAAGTAATTTTATATTATTACAAAAATAAGGGGTAAATGTGTTTTATTATACAACACGTCAGTCCCTCAATAAACAGGGAAATAAAAATAAATATTCCCTCCTGAATATCACGGAATGTTGTTTGTATAAATGTTCATTGTGTATTTTAAATTAATTTTCTCTGAAAGGAAATTAATAAGCAAACTATCAACATGAAGGCGAGATGTCTTCCAACTGATCAGTCTTGTTTTTATGAAAGAAATCTGAATTATTCACATTTGATTAAATTTCTAAGAATTATGTTAACAAAAAATATTTGTAACCAAAATTAAAAAAAAATAAATCCTTAAAAAAAGTTTTGGTTTATTTTTCCAAAATAATGGAAGAATCAGTTGAATTTAAGATGGGAATAACGTCAACCTGTAACCTGACTGAAATAAACCTGAGAAATAAACCGATTGTTCAGTGTAATACGGCGAATATGCCAGTCAAAGTCATGTTCGACACAGGTGCTGACTTAAATGTCATCAGTCAAGAGTTGGTGGAGAAGATTTGTGAACGAAATCCAGGGGTCAAAATTTATGATTCAAGAACCAAGATAACATGTGCAAATGATACTACGGAAGAATGCATAGGAAAGGTTCAACTTAATGTGGCAATCGGACAACATATTACAGCCCATGTTTTCGACATTATGCCTAAAATATTTCCTCACATTTTCATCGGATTAAGAAGTATGAAAAAATACGAAATAAAAGTAAATACAGGAGAGTATTTTATTGAAATCCAGAATGTTAAGATTCCATTTATCTCAAAAACATTATCGACGGAGTCTTTAAACTAGGAGGGTCCACGTTGGGGGGTCGTAATGCGGGATACAACCGGATAGAGATTCAAAATATCGAATTATATAAAATTATTGTATCAGATAATGTTACTACGAGTGGTTATGAAGATTATTTTATTAAAGGAATGATAGTGGACAGTTACAATGAAAGAATGAGTGATGAAAACCGAGAATTTATTTTTACAGGAGAAAAAGAGAAGCTCAGCGAAAAAGGCCTGATGACTATGGATAGCCTTATCAAATGTTATGACGGATATGTTTGGATCAGATTAACTAATATTGAAGGAGGAAGAAGACAGATACGTACTGGGAAGACCTTGGGTTATGCAGAGTTATATCATGAAGATGAACAAACGACAGAAAAAAGATCAATATACAGCCTATTGAAGGAGAATCAGAAAAAAGAGAAAATCGCAATTGAAGAAACGCTGAAGAGCATTGACGAATCCATTAAGGCACCGAACAAACAGGCAAGAAATAGCCTAATGGAAATTATACGGGAAAATAAAGATATTTTTAGTACGTATAGACTTGATATTGGGAAAAGTGATCTAATTGAACACACCATTGAGACCGAAAATGAAAAGCCAATTAATTTTAAACCTAGAAGGATACCCCTGGGACTCGAACAAAAAGTACAAGTAATGATCGAGGAAATGGAAAAGAAAGGAATTATCATACCTAGCACGTCTGCTTGGAACTTTCCAGTGGTAGTGGCTAAGAAAAAGAATGAAGATATTCGACTATGCGTAGATTATAGAGCCCTGAATGCGAAAACAAACAGACCGGTATTTCCAATACCATCTTCTGAAGAGATTTTCGATAGCATTGGGGGATCTAAATATTTTTCTACTCTCGATTCACCAAGTACCAGTTGCAGCAGGAGATGTACATAAGACTGCATTCAGTACCAGACACGGTCAATACGAGTTTCTCAGAATGCCATTTGGGTTATGTGGTGCCCCTGCAACCTGTCAGAGATTAATGAACTTAATTTTAAGAAAAGAAAATTGGATCAACTGTGTTATATATCTTGATGATATTTTGATTGCTTCGAATAAAGATTTCTGGGAATAAAGAAGACTTTCACTTCGCCATATTATCCATAGGGAAATGGATTAATAGAAAGGTTGTTCCAAACGGTAAAACCGATGATCAGCGCAGTGATGGAGGAATGAAAGATTCAAGACTGGAGTGAAACACTACCATTCATAGAACTGGGAATACGAATAACAAAGCAAAAAACCACTAAGTATTCCCCATACGAGGTGTTGTTTGGACGCAAACCAAGAATCGACTTCATTCACTCTGAGCCCTTCTCGGACACGGAATATCACAGCACTGATGAATATGTGAATGAAATGAGAAGCAAGATAAAAATAGCTCACGAATTCGTTACTAGAAATTTGAGTGACCAAAATGTTAAAGATAAATTAGGTATGACAAGCATCGAAGGAACGCAAAACTACAAGTCGGACAGAAAGTTATGGTAAAAAATCAAGGAGCACAAGGCTTTGAAAATAAATACATTGGACCATTCATTATCAGGAGAATTATTGACGACTGGACATTCATTTTATATCATGAAGGGTGAATAAAGAAATACAACGTAACTACAACCAGATCAAAGAAGTGAGAGAAACCGAAGATCAGAGTGGGGAAACAAAGACTCAGACCATTATACGAACTTGGAGAACAAAGTACAATGAAACAGCTCAGGTCAAAGAGAGAAGATACCCGACCAGAAGTACGCGGAATCCAAGACCGATATACAGATGATTTCGAAGAGGGGAATGTGATATTAAATGAATTATTTAATTAAATAATGAATTCGAATAAAAAGTGCTTGTTTAAATATTGTAAAAATTGTAGTTTTTCAAATATATGTTTAGTATTATTAAATCTTAATTTTTATTCGATTTTATATAACAGAGGCCCACCTCATTTTAGTATATAGTTTAATGTACTATTTATATATAAAAAGCATTCCTTGTAATAATAATAAAAGACTATTTTCTTTTGATTTTAAATTTTTATCTCTCCATTTAAAATACATAATTTTTAAAACAATAATTAATTCATTATTTTAATTTTAACAATTATTCACAAAGAATTTTAGATGACAAAAAATAAAAATATTTATCCCACTTAAATACCAATAAATAATGAAGTAATTTAAAAATAAATCCATAAAATTACCGTTGATTTCAAATTGGTATACAAGTATACAAATTAGTATATTCAAGTATTGGGTTTGTTTTAACTCCGTTTATCGTTATCCTCGATCACTATGTAGTCCCAAACCTAATGGATTGCTCACAAAAATTTATACTTAAGTAGTACTATTTATTTGAAGCGCTGTAAACGACTAATGTACTTCAGTGATCTATATTTGAAAGATGCTCGCTCTTCGCAGCCAATCGACCCCTGCTCAAGTCGAGCAAAAGTTATTATTATCTGACAATATTGTGTTGAGAAAGTAAAATAATAAAATGACAACAACCATGTATTTCAATTTGATTAAAATCTATTCAAAAGTGTTACATTTTCGTAATCTTCTTTTCACAATCATTTTAGCCGAACTATTTTCTTTTTTCTTTAAAATACTATGATGAAGTATACATTCTTATGAAAAATACCTTCTAACATTAATTGCAAAGTAATATTATTATTGAAAACAAATTCTTCCGTCAGTTAGTGTTAGAAACTCAAGAGCCAGCTGGAAAATATTTGGATATGTAGGTTATTTAAAATATTAAATTTTATTTATTCGGAATTTAAAGGTCATATGAAATTATTAATCAAAGTTATAAAAAAGGTAGAAGAATTTTTGTGGAGTAAAAATTCACAAAATGAAATTCACTTTAAATAAAAAATAATAAAATTAATTTTTATTCATAAGGGAATATAAATATTTAAAACTTCTTTGAAAGTCGGAAATTAGTGATAGAAAAAAGCAAAAAATTCCCAAATATTTCTGTCTGGTAAAGCAACAGTTATAATTTTAAGAAATTCTCAAATTTATCTGCAGATAAATCCGATAATTATACTTTTAGAAAATTTTATTTTTTTAATGTAAATTATTTGTGGAAACAGGAAAGTATAAATTTTATTTCATATAATTCTGGGAAAAACAGTCACATTCGCCAAGTAGATTTTGAAATAATATTTCATTCTTTTTTCAAAAAATATTTATTTCGTTACGAAATTGTATTATTAAGTGCACTAAGGGGCTGTCAATAAAGTACGTCACGCGATTTTAGCAGATTTCCAACATCCCCCTTTCCCTCATTACATTTCGTCACAAAAAGTCTGACCCCCTCCCCCCTCTACGTGACGTCATTTATGGATGGCCCTTAATATGGTTTTCCAAATTTTTATTATTTTCACAATTCAAATTGTTTCTAGGACAACTCTCAACAAAACTTTTATTACTTGACATTGTCAAGTGAACTCACACATTTGTAACAACATTTATTACAATAATAATTTATATCATCTTTATGACAATTCATAATAATAACTTCGCTCAAATTCAGCTATCAATGTTTAATACTTCTCCTCCAAAATCTGAACTAACTTTAAAATAATTATTTTATTTAAAATATTTACTTTAAATTTTATTGGTTAAAATAAAATAACTTTATAATCATTTTTAAACATTAATTGATTTAATTATTTTAAAATTTACAAAAATAAAATTATTTAAAATTTACAATAATAATAAAGTAAAAATATTAAATCTAGATTTAAATAAATTAGTTTCAGATTATAAGAATTAAAATATTAGTCATCCATCTGATTAGGAGAGGCACAATCACAAGTCAACACACAACATTTAACCATGCAAACAATACACAAAACATCAACATTCCAAATATTCCTCACAGACATCAAACTAAATTTTTCTGATTTTAGAATTAATCATTTTAAAATAATTATTCAAACAAAGACTTCAATTTTACTCAATAAGATTAATTTTATGGTTTTATAATAATTCTTTACATCTTTAGCAGTGTATCATATTCTAATAAAAATTTTGCTTAAGAGAGTAATTTAATAATTTGTTTTTTTAAAAACTTTCAATTGATTGAATTAATAATTTCATATAAAATCTTACTTTAAAAATTATTTCAATGATTTGTATTTGACAAACTTTTATTTGATCGGTTTTAAAATTTTAATTTATACTTGACAAAATGAATAATTTCACTTTAATAATAAAAATTTAAATTATTCTATGGATAAATTTATAATGTGAATTATATTTGAACAATTACTCATTATGAACATCCCAAATACAAACTTTCCATGTGGATTAGGGAAACTTATTTCCGAATACCAAACTCAACATACAAAATTTAAAACATTTCTCATAAATATAGTAAAATATAATAATACAATGTGATCTAGAGTTTTCCTGAAGTTCGATGTCTGATCTAAGTCCCATGTTTAATCAGGAAACAAACAGATTTACAGTCGTAAAACTATTTTAAAGATTAAAAATAATATGTTATGGGGAAATTGTAACATGCTTTACAGTTTCAGAATTAGAAATATTGTAATTTTTATTTCAGATTAAATTTACCGGATAGACTTTTTTTTACAAAAAAAGGAACCTCATTTCGGAATTTCTCTTTTTAATATATATATATATATATATATATATATGTAGTGACCACAATTTATTAATTTAATTATTATCAATTTAATTATTCATTTAATTCTATCAATTGTATTTTTTTTAATCACCGCTAAGGTGTAAAATTTTATCGGTAATAAAATCTATAAAAATCAAAACTTAATAACAAAAAAAATGTAAAAAAATGCAAAATTTAATTTTCAAAAACAATGGAGTGAATCGATAACATGAGAACAGAAAAATATCGGAAATTAATTAAAAAAACATTTTAATGATGTTGTTTTAATAATTGTAATTTAAAAATATATTTTTTACTGATTTTGGGTTTCGTGTGGTCACTAATTGATTTAGAGATTTTACTAATTTTTTTCACCTATTGGTTCGGTTATGCCACTTGATAATTTTGTGCGCATGGGCATTCAATTCGACGTCCCTATTCGAGTTCTGACGGACGGAGCGGCGAACTGCCTCAGAATTAATTTTTTGACAATTGGCATGATGGCCGTCCCGCGTTTACAGCGAATCCGCCATCCCATTGCGGTGTGATTTTTGAGTCATTTAGCAGTTTGTCTCGGTTTTTCGAACAGGGTCACTGGTCGGTAATTGGACTCGTTGGGTCTTCGTCGAGACGGCGCAGCTTCCCCGCTAATATATATATATATATATATATATATATGTATATATATATATATATATATCTTATTTAAAAAGTTTTTGTTATTGTTTGATATTAAAGCACATCGATTTTGGAGCGTCTTTTTGTTGATAATCAACAGAAACAAAAGTGTGAAGACAATCCTTATTTGATGTGCACATATGGTGGCCGATATTGTACAGAAAGGAAAATAGAAAGAATCGGAAAAAGAAAATATAAATATGTATATGAAATTTAATAAAAAATATTCGGTCTTTGTTGTTTTGTTGATTAAAATTTTCAGTGAAAAAAACGGCAATTTTGCAATTTGTTCTGAGTGTATTTGAAAAAAATAAAGATTTTTTTATATTCTTTTTATTTGCTTTGATTGTTCGAAAATGTGTTCAGGACACAAAAGTCGATATGTGACAGAGGTCATCCAAACTCGATGAGGGACAAATGTCTCAGTCACGTTAGATGGAACAATCTCGATTTATTCGAGAGCAGATTGTTCAGGGACTTTTCCATCGCTTTCAACAGGGAAATGTCCCGGTGTCACAAATTCGTTTAATTGACTCCGGTTCGGAAATTTTTTAAGGCATTTTTCAATTTTGATCCGAACGCGGAGCAGAAGAAACTGAGTAAAATCCTGTTGGTCGTCAAAATGAGGAATTGGTTATCGTTTCTGTAAAATATCGGCTGCGATACGTCCATATAAAGTAAGCATTTGCGTTGACGCGTTTGTTTCTGTCGATTATCGCAAAACGACGCTCCAAAATCGATGTTTATACGGAGAAGATTGTGACTTTAACATCCAACATTAACAATAACTTTATAAACAAGATATATTCACATTTCGCTAAATTATATATAATGAAATTTCATTACTCAGTTAATTATATTTTGCAATTTCCTTTCTCATTTAAATAAATTGACCAAATCTAATTATAATTAATCATATTTTATTGATTTTCACGGAAAAAGGATATTGTCTTCATCATAAAAATTATCCAAAATTGATCCCGTATTCTTCTTTTCTGTCACTTTTCGACGACTCTCATTCTTCTGAAAATGAAATAATAATCCATTCTGAATTAGAATTTGTTCTGGAATTTATCATTCTGACTTTCCTTCTACATCTTCCTAAAGACTGATTTAATTATTTGTAGTTATCTCATGAACGAATTTGCGAACAATCTCATTTCATTGTGCAATCTTGATAATTTTTATACCAAACTTGAAATTTTATAGATAAAATCGTAATTTAATTTGTGACAAAATAAATTTAATTTACAGTCTTTAAGTTAGGAAACATATTATATTTAATTTTATATAAAATATCGTAAATCTCATTTATTATCTTATGGATCTACCTTCATCAACTAGTGATTATTAAAGGTATTGTGATGAATGTTCTGAATTGTGTGTTGATTCGGATTGTGTCTCTCCTACCCAGATGGATGATTGATATCTTCTTTGATTCTTACTAATTAAAAATAATTTAGTTTAATTTTAAAGTAAAAAGATTTAAAATATTTTTCGAATGTAATATTTCATTTTTTTATATAATTTAAAATTTAATGTATTAATTTAATTGATACTTTTTTTTTTAAATGTTTATTTAATTTTAACCAATTAGAATCTTTTATTTTCAAAAATTAGGATGAAGCTCAGAAATATATTAATCAAGAAAAATGTAGAAAAGCGAAAGTAGTTTGAAAAATTATTGTAATCACAATTCTGCTTGTGACATTAATAAATGTTCAAAAAATCGTATTGATGTTGTTAACAGGTATTAAGGTGTCCATTGACTTATTGATTCAAATGAAGCTTTCTGTAATTCAAAGGTCTTAAGAAAAGTTCTGATAAACCTTATTAATTCACATAGTCACTTTACATAATTCTTTTAAGAAAAATTATGATAAAAAGGAAACATATGATTACGATTGTGAGGAATATTTGGTGTGTGGATGTTTTTGTGTAGTTTTTGTATGTTTAAATGTTGTATGTTGATTTGGGATTGTGCCTCTCCTAACCAGATGGATTGTCAATATTTAA
>MQRK01230236.1:0-26984 GCA_001938485.1 Girardia tigrina
TCTGTGTCGATTGAATGGAAAATATGCGAGTTTAAAAATCCCCTTGAATACCAAACAAACAATTATCGAATTTTCAATATCTGTCTTGAAGTTTCTTTCGAGTATTTTCAATTTTTTTTGAGAATAAATCGATTTCCTGCCTCATAATTGTGTTAGCGCTCATTGACACTCATTTGTGCATATCTATCGGCCAGAAAATCTTTCTCGAAACAAAAACGGATTCATATTTGTCACAATATTGGCTACAGCAATCATCGCAAAACCATATGAACGCGATGATCATATTTATTTATTTATATATATATAATTATATATTTTATTTAATTAAGTTAATTTTTAATTTAATTTAATTAATTTTTTAATAATTATTTTAATTAAATTATTAAAAATATTGATTTTATTTAAACAAATGGGCTCAAAATTGGGTCAAAATGGAATCGCAACGCGACCATCCATGGATATATATATATATATATATATATATAGCTAATATAAAGAATGGAAAAAAAGCATAAAAACCCTGTAATACTAAAATATAATAATTGGGAAAACCTTTTGACGAGTTCCAGGTGCCAAGATATATATATAGTCAACAGTTTCTTATCATATTGTCATTTCTATGTCCATAACCAAAACTTGATAAGTCATACCTTCTACTGAGATTCAGGGGCCCAGCTATAGTACTTACAGGATAATTATTAATAAGTAAACTTTTTCAATATTTTATTTGAATCTTGTTATTAGATATAGTAATTAAATAAGTGGGATAAAAGAATGTTATAATAATTTTCTGATACATGAAAAAATAATATAACTATAATATAAAAGTCCTTCATAGTTCACAAGGAAAATTTGCCAATGATTTTCATTATATAATAAATAACGATTGTATTACATGGAAAAACTTAAAGGGAAATTCCAAAATTACTCATCCAAAAGGAGAATAAAGACGCTAAACATTACAACTAATGGAAAAAGTATCTCAAAACGACATTTTAAAATGACTTAAAAGAGAGTATTCATCAAACCGTACGTACGGAATCAAATTATTCGATGAATACTTGTTTTAAATATATTTAATGATATATTGATCAAGTCTGTCTCCATCAGACATAACGTGTTCCAAATTGATATCTATCGAACATGAAACCTCTATTCACATGAATGTCAGCATCCAAAACAGCACAGTAAAGAGTCAAAATATCCATATGAAACACCAGATGCAAAACAGTAAGTTTCCTACAGATGAAAAGTACGAAAAATAGTTCAAAATGTTGTTCTGGCCAAAAAATTAAATACTTCATTATTTTTTCCATACAAGTAAAAGGACGTCTAAATAGATCAATACGACTCATAAGTAATCAAAGTTGACTTGAAACCAGAAACCTTTTGTCTAATGTGGTAAATATATAAGTCAGTCATTTAGCAGTTGTAGATTGTTTTGGCTAATTTTCAGTTTAGATTTTCTTGCATCTGTTCTTGGCTTACTTCTCATTATTAATTATTAAGATGGTAATTCTTTACTTATCAATAGAAATAATTGTAGAAATTCATTATGTCTAAAGACTGGAAGAGAAGGGTCGGGGCCTTTTTAATTAGCTTTGTTTCCTCTTAGATGAATATGTGTAAACTTCTACAAGAGGCTGACAATGACCGTAAAATCGATAAATATTATTTAAAATAATATAACTTAATAAAATATAAACTTGAAAAAAATTGCAATTTTTTATTATAAACAAATAAACGCCATTTAAAAATATATTTTAGGATAATATATTTCGACGGTTTAACCGTCATCATCAGATCACTGATTATGTTCTTTTTTATTGCTTTTATATAAGAAATAAATGAGTATGTAATCACTTACGTAAGTCTAATCGAAAACTCTTAACAAATTAGTTGAGAGTGCTGTTTGAACATTGATTTTAGGATCACATGATCTTATCAACAATGCTTCACATGACACTCTCCCAATAATTTTTAAAATGCTTGCACAAAATCTTAAAATCATTTATGCTCATATTACATTTACACGTTTTTTTATGCTCAGCAATATTACTCTTTCCCCCTTTTTGACTGTGTTCATGGACTCGTTTGCAGAGATGACGGGCAGTCTCTCCGATGTATGTGTCATTGCACCCATTACATGTGTATTGATAAACAATGTCCGAACACAATCCTAAAGGAGTATGTGATTTATTGCAAAACATATTCTCAACTTTAAATGTTTGAGAAATAATTTTTAAATTTAAAATGTTATTTGTTGATTTCAAGATCGAATTCTTGAGGTGTTTAAAACCCTCGGAATAAGGTAAGCTTAGAGTATAATCAGGTGTAAAGCAGTTTTCAATGTTTAAACTATTATTTTTTTCATTTTTGATGACGTTTATTTGTTTTTAATAAAATATCGCATTGTAAATAAAATGTAAAAGAAACAGTTTTCAATTTTTCTTTTAGGACCACACATTCAATAATTTGTCTAAACATTCTTATGGATTAATGTAAATGCATGGTGTTCATTACAATTTTGTATAAAGTTCTATTAATACTCGTGGGAAAAATTTTCGTAAAATATTGGAAATATAAACTTGTCTTCCTTGCTTTCCTAAGCCTAACTGACATAAATACATTGTATTTTTAGTTTTAGTATTCTATTTTTTATTTTTACTCTGCTTTTTTCAGAATATTTTTTTTGAATAGAAACAACTGAAGCAATAATCTTTGATGTATTAATTAATGATTTTTCCTTTTTCTTTCCGTTACTAAACAAACCAAGAGCCTATGTCTTTTCTTTTTGATACAATCATTTTTATTTAATTATCCATTTATTAAACTCAGAAATTTTTATATAAATGCTAAATCTTTTGTACAAATGTCCACACAAATTTATAATGTGGACCTATGGGTTCTAATACGAAACAATATTAATAAACATTCTCAAAAAGGTTTATTAAATATTTTCTTAGTTTCATTCATTCATAATTTAAATACTTTTATCAAAATAACAAAAATTTGAATTGAAGAGAATTTTCCGAACTTCAAATCGCATCTTACCGCGGTCATACCTCTCTCCAAGTAACCGACTATGTTCTCTAATATAAAGTATTGTAATTTTTTCCATATCCTTTTATCCGCATTTAAAAATTTTAAATAACTTTTGTGTAAATGAATAAAACGTATTCCGCGTAATATTTATTCACAAAACCCTGTTTACCAATTAGAAATTCCGGTAAATACTTTTAGACCTATAAAAGACGTGATTCAAATTTATTAACAAGCGAAGGTGTATTTAATTTTTTATTTAATTCTTTAAAAAGATCAAAATACTGCGTTTGCGAATAAAATGCTCCAAACATTAAAAAAAGCGGATCCTGGAACGGTGTGTTAAGAATCTGGTCTAACTTTTCCAGTTTTTACAATATCCCAAACAGTTTACCAATAATTCAAGCACAATGTTTTTTGAGAGAGCTAGTAAAAGTTCGATTATACAATTTCCCAAGAAAATCATAAGTAATTTAAATTGTTCATCCACTGTTGAAGTTGAAAAAGAAAGTGATTTTAATGATTTTGAAATTATGACGGAAAAGGCGGATGTGGAGGCTGATGAAGAAATAGTTTTAGTAAATTCGACAAGTAATAAAAGTAAGTTAGAAAAAGCAATCAAAGAAAGCACGATAGAAATGTCTGCTTGTTCAAATGAAAAACAGAAAGAACAAAATTTGACTTATATAAAGGAAGAGGTATATATTTAAGAAATAACTGCAGCTATAACCACAAATTTAGAAACATTGATAGAAAACCTAAAAACTATACGCTCGACAACCACGAAAAGTGAAAAGGTGTTTTCCATCGCATCATTTTTATTGACAGAAAAACGTATTTCACTGAGTGGTCTTTCCTTGAACGTTTTAGTGTTCTTTAAAAGTTTTTTTATTAACAATAATGATTAAAAAGAGTTCTTCTGTTATACGCTACATACAACTGCCCTACATTATTTTATTTACTATTTTAATTTATTATTTTTATTTAATTATTTTTATTTAATGAATTTTTAAGTGTTTCTTTTGAAATATGAATAAATTTTATTTTGAGCTATGCTACGCTTTTGTATTAAAAGTTACCCCAAGTTTTTTAGTGACAACAAAAATCCCAGGATCTCGGGAAAAGGTTGCAAAAATTCCCGTTTCCCGGAATGTTGAATATGACCGAGAAATTGAAGCTCTAGTTGTATTCATACATCCTTTTCCATAAATTATATTGAAATGTTGATATAGATTTACGGAAAACTATTATGATTTTTAAATGTGCACTAAAAAAATTTTGCCGCCGCATACATTTCTTACATTTTTTACTAAAATTAACAGATTCATTCATCGTTACCTTGTCTTGACGTATATCATTTCAATACTTGACATTTATAATTCCCGAATATAAAACTTTTCTGTGCACAGTCAGATTAAGATGTGTAATTGGCGACTCTCTTTGGACAGTTTTATTAAAAACCAGTTATCATTTCTTAAATGAGGAATTCACTAAAGCATTTCTTAAAATCATTACTTTCCACAGTTGCAAAAATGTCAGTTGATCAAATTTTTATACTGATATTATTAATTATGATAATGAATTTTAAAAATAATAGTAAATGTTTCAAACAAAATCCAAACACTTTTCTTAAGATTGAAAAAATAATTAAAAAAGGGATTAAAAGGATAATGATTAAAACGACATGTATGTAAATTAAATCCGAACTATGAAGAGTAGTTAATTTAGTTCGGTGATCAAAATTTAAATGTTTCTAAAAATTATTTTGAACTGAAATCAAATTGAAAATTTTAAAAATTAAGTAGAATGGTAGTTAAATATTTTAAATTTGAATTTGAAAATATTCTTTATAAATTTATTTGATTTGAAATATTATTTTAGTAGAAAAATGAGTGGATTAAACAGATAACAGATAAAACAGTACTTTTGAAAAATAATAATTCTATTTTTATTTTATTAAAAATTTTATTAATATTTGTAAAACTTATTTTTCAAATTTTAAAATCAATTAAAGATATGATTAAAAATAAAATATTCAAAACATTAAAAAATTGAATATTAAATATAACGTATTTTCAAAAATTTCAAAAATACTAAAAATAAATTATAAAATGTTTTTTTATAAGAAAATGCAAAATTAAAAAAAACAGAATATAATATTTCTTTTGAAAAAACAAAATTTTTAAAACATTATAAAAGGTTAAAATCGTTAACAAATTAAAAAATTAAATATTTTCATCAAAAACTAAACATACGTAAATTATTAATTTTCATAAATATTTTTTAAAAATTTAAAAATTTAAAATTAAATATTATTTTGATTTGATTGCAATTTAAAATTGAAAAATTATTGGAAGATTGATTACAAAGTTAGCAAATAGTTGGAAATTTTGTTAGAAAATTGTTATTAAAAATATAGAAATTGAGTTAAAATGATTTTGTATTTTGATGTTACAAATAAAAAAACAGATTCATTGATAAACACACTTGCGATTTTGTCAATTTTAGGTAATCTATAATTATTATTCAGTGTTAAATCTCACTATTAAAGTAGAAAAATTTAACATCTTAAAATAGGCTGGATAAAAATACTGATTGGAGACTCCTATTTTCTTATTTTTTAATTAACTAAATCTGGGCATGATAATGAGTCTAACCTTAAATGAATTTAGATTATTGAATGTCCGAAAAACATACATCATTTATGAAAAAGTTGAAAAATGAAAACCAAGAACAATTCAGAGTTTAACAAACTTTGTGTATGATGAACGAAGAAACTTTGAGAAGTACAATGATAGATCTAATAATTTCAATGGTTGAAAGATGAGACAAATTAATCCAGGAAATTAACGTTAAAAATGGTAATTTTGATTGTCTTTGAAAAAGATTAAACAATAAATTTAATATATTCATTATAATTTTTTTCTCTTTAAAATTGTCCAAATTAAAATAAAATATACAAAGTTTAGTATTTATTTAAATAACATAATTTTTATGGTTATTGATTTATATAAGGTAATGAGTATAGAAAATTTTTACTTATATTTAATAATTTTAATTTAGAAGATTTCCTCTTTAACATCTTGAAAATCTAAGATGGAGATGAATGAAAGTATAACATTTTTTATTATATTTTCTAACTAGAGGCAACATATTTGTTGCTTTGATGCCAAGACGTCGTTTTAATCACTATTTGTCTTGTCTGATGATGAAGAATGATTAGTCGAAATTTATCACTTTATGACAAAAATCTTGAGAATGGTGTTTGGAATTTTAAATATATTTTTCTTCTTTGTTCATAATATTATTAAAAACGATATAATTACAACTTCTTCTAATTCTATAACTAAAGTAATAACAATGATTAGTTATAATATTATTAATACTATCTATAATAGATTAAGAATTAAGATAAAAGTCAAAATTGAATTTTAATAAAAAAAATCAAAAACATTCTTGTTTTTCAAAATGATGCTTTATGTAAATAAGTCACTTAAAAATTGATTAACAAATTAGCAACTTTCAACGATTTAATCGATTTTGAGTCAATATTTTCAGTCCAACACTCGATTTTTCCAGTCTGGTTTGAAAATGTTTGACCGAGTAATTCAGATAGCTTAGTCTTCTGAGAGCCGTTTCCGTACCTTTAACTACTAGAAAGTTTTTATTTTAAAATTATGGTATAGAGTAGAGTACATCGAATCCAGAAAATCAATAATATTTTTTAAAAATTCCTCATGACAAGGATGTAACTAAATAAGCTCTAATTAATAAGGAATCCAAAAATATAATTATTACGACGACACCAAAAATTCATCAAGTTATGACAAATTAAAAAAAAATACAAATTTGAATTCATTTCGAATCTATTAAATTTATATTTGAATCTATTTAATTTATAAATAAGGGCGCAATCGCAAAATTTGTATTTTTGCACAAAAAAGGACTAATTAATCATTCAGTTTGTATTTTGTAAAATTGATTCATGTATTAACAAAGGAATTATATATACGCGTAAAATTTCAGCTCAAACTGACCATGGTAAGTAGGGGAAAATTGTTTAACAAATTTGTGGAACACATACATATATAGGAAGTGAGCTAATATAATCATGATAAAAATGATTAAAATTTGTAAATGAGCTATATGTAAATATTAATAGGCGATGTAACTTGGAGAATAATTAGGATCCAAAAACTGCTGTATTATCAGAACTTTATTTCTTGGCTCAGAACCTAATATGACCCTTGTGTATCGATAACACTATCTGAACACTGGTTGTGAGACATCCACTGGTGGACACAATATTCATAAACTATGACTATATTATCCATAAATAACAATATTTATTGATTGAGATCAAATTTTATGTATAAATTTAATTATATATAATCAAAGCCTTAAATTTATATCATACAGAATTTAAGAAGTCGTTTTATGTAATAATTAAAAAAACTTCCGTTTTATTAAAAAGTGTGTTTTATAGGTTACATAGTTTTATAATTTAACAGAAAATTAATAGATATCATAAAAAATACTTACGGGAATCACTTCTTCATTGTTAATTGACCAGACTATATTTGCCCGAGGATGGCTAGTTATATTAATAATGAATTTCGCTGCGTTCCCCTCATCTATAACAACATCTTGGAGACCCTTATCAAAATGAGGAGCTTGATCTTCCTCCCTATCTTCGGTATTTCTGAACGCTTCACTTTTTTATTTAGTAAATAGAGAAACTAATGTTAATGACAAATTACCTTATCTCTTCTTGGATGTTATACTCGAACTTTTTCAATTGAGAAATCGATTCTTCTTTCAAATTTGATTTTGAAATAATTTTTTCATCGGGAATACAACTGAAAAGACGATTATATTGTACTCAAAAGTAATTCCCAAAACTTGAATAAGTATTCATTAAATTTTTCAATTATAAATATTAAATATGGGTTTAAGCAACTAAAACGACGAATGTTTCGAAAATGCAGTTGTAATAAAATTCAAATTTTGTTCATCAATTGTTCATTTTGGTAATTATTATTCTTATTCTACTTATTCGTTTAGGAAATCAAAATACACTTTGAGATGGGAATCATTTCTCTTTCGAGAAAAGGAACGTCCCTATGTACTTATTTTTTATGTCACATATCTTCTTATCTTATAAAAGCCCAAGTCACTCACTGCCTGCCTGCCTCACTGCCTCACTAACGCTCATATTATCTACTTACAACTAGTAAATAACCCGTCATGTATGACGGATATTATCTACTTACAATTGTAAGTAGATAATATGAGCGTTAGTGAGGCAGTGAGGCAGGCAGGCAGTGAGTGACTTGGGCTTTTATAATCTACTTACAATTGTAAGTAGATATTTATATTAATAATAATTCATATGGAAAATTATTATTAGCAGAATTATTCATGATAATTTTCCATATGAATTATTATTAATATAATTATCTACTTACAATTGTAAGTAGATAATATCCGTCATACATGACGGGTTATTTATTAGTTTTATAATATACATTGTACTTCAAGAATCCATTCTACTGAAGATTCTATTATAAATCGAAAAGCCGAACTAAAAAGTTTTCTTTTCAATTTTATAAAGCATCTAAAAACGATAAGGGCGTTACGTCGATGATGTTCATAACAAAAGAAATGGATTTTATACTTCTGTTTGATGTTCCACACCCTCTTGAATAATTTATTGATCTCCTCGATCTCCTTATCTTGATCAAAGTTGGCTGAATTTTTGTGAGTCACATTAACTAATAGTTCATATGAATTCTGACAGCGATCACTTAAGGAGTACGCTTGTTTGACGCTATAAGGATGTAGTTTATTTTCCATTTCACTAATATTTAAATAATTAAATTAATTTGGAGTTTGTTTTTTTAAATTTTAAAAGTATTATATTTTTTTTAATGTACTTAGATTAAAATGTATTTAAATGAAAAATAATTGAATATAATTATTGTTCGAAAAATTTTACAAAGTACTTAACCGATACATAAAAGTGAGATTGAAATTATTTAAACAAAAAATAACATTAAAATTTAGTAGATAATATACAAAAATATATCTTATAAAATTTTTATTTTAATTATGTAAGTTTTGGATATCAGAGAAGTGAAAATGAGAATTGAAAATTTGTTTGAATTGTGTTATTAATGAAGATTGATTATTGTTTCTTACAATTCAATCTTTTATTATGGAGGATAATAATAAAATAACTGACAGTCTCATTAAAGATTGGTAAAATTTTTAGAATTTATGAATAAAAATAAAAAAAATATAATACAGATTGTCTTTATTATAAACCAATATAAGGGTTGAACAGAGAGAATTTAACAAATAGAATATGATGATTTGGGATGTATTTTTAAATAAAATAATATTTTTGCCAGCTTTACAATTTCCATTTTATTTTTTCTTATTTATAACTTTTCGCCACCAAATCCTGAAGTTGAAAAATAATGATTTCTTAATGAATAAAAAACTTTCCACGTTAATTGTTTATTGTATCACGTATCAAATTTACTAAACACTGAACCTCAGAGTTAGAATAACTCTTAAATAATAAATACCAATATTGCATGTTGTTTTTTTTGGTATTAAGGGTCTCATGGGTATTAAGTTTAAAAACTTACTAGTTTAAAATGAATAATCTAACTAACGTAACTCTAAGAATTCATACTAAAAATGACGACAAAGTCACTTGGTATATAAATAAAGTATAAGACAACAGTGTATAAGACAACTCTTTATCCCTAAAACTTTTTGCGAAAATGGATGCCGTCTTATCTAACAGTAACGAAAAGTGAACATTTAATCCAGTGATTTTCACATTTTTTTAGGAATAAAGGGTCGTCCTATATACCAAAGTATGTGAATCGTAATTGAAAAATATATTTTAATAAAATATAACCAAGACGACGCTATTCCAATATATTTATTAATCTGAAATTGATCAATAAATATAATAAATACATTTTGTTTAATGCATCCATTGAAAAGTTAATTTTTCAATGTATGCAGATATATAACAAATATTACTTTTCACTGTATGGACTACTTTGCATGGCATGGACTAACTTTTTGATGCTTTGACTTAAAATAAAGGGAAAACAAAGAAAATTAAATGTATTTTACTATAAACACTATTATTTAATATAAAGAAACAATTTAACTATATAATTATATAAATGTGCAATTTAACAATTATGACCATCAAATTCTGGCCCTAAATTAAAAACACAATTGTTGCAATTTTGAATGTTGAAGTGAAAATGTTTAATATTGCTTTCTTTTGTAGGAATGCATTTATTGTTACCCTGAATTAAAACCGCAACTTTCAATTTCTGAGTATCAGACGACTCTATATATTTAATTATAAATTAATCAATATAATTTTAATACATATAGTACTATATAATTTTAGTACATCAAAAGTACTTTAAACAAAAATAACACCATTTTAATTTTAAATTTTTATTCGAAAACATGTTTCGCCACTTTTGTGGCATCTTCAGTTCTGTATTTAATTAGAAAGTTATTGTTTATATAGAAAGATGACCATTACGTCACAGTGTGTTACGTCAAAATACTCTAATACTTTATTTACAAAATTACTATATTTACAAATGCATTAAACAAAATTACATTCACTCATTTAAAAAGTACTTTTCAAATTTCGTGAAAATAATCATTTCAATATACCAGACGTTAATAGAAATACGATATCATTCAAGCAAATAACTAATAATTTTGTAGCTAATTACTATATATATTATAAAAGCCCAAGTCACTCACTGCTTCACTAACGCTCATATTATCTACTTACAATTGTAAGTAGATATTTATATTAATAATAATTCATATGGAAAATTATTATTAGCAGAATTATTCATGATAATTTTCCATATGAATTATTATTAATATAATTATCTACTTACAATTGTAATTATATAATTATATAACTATATAATTATATCCGTCATACATGACGGGTTATTTACTAGTATAATATAAATGATGAATCATGTATATCAGTAAGATATAATATTGTATAGTATTGTATTTAATGATACAAAATCTGATTGAAAATTTGTTTTAAAACATTTTAAGCATAAATCACAAAAGCTATGTCTGGGGTCCATTTGATGTTATATAATGCAAATTTGTTACGAAGTTTCGATTCCGTTTTATTCGGAATGAGACTCCTTTCATTGGAGCTGATTCAAATTAAACATTTTAAATGATGTTCAAGTTTATTTATTTTATAATTATTATTTCTGAAGTAATAATTAATTAAGTAATAATGCATTAACCCTTTCCAGCCAAAATTATTATTTAAGCAAAATATTGGAGCATTGAATATCCGTTACAATGTTGATTTAAATTGCAAAGAAACAAGTGAGAATCGCGCTTTTTTGCATTCTAATATATGCAGTGTCATCTATTAGACTTTTTAGAAACTATTACTGTGTAAAATTTGAATTTGGTAAAATAGATAACTGTAATTTTATTTTTCAAATATGTTGCCATATGGCAACAATGGGCTGGAAAGGGTTAAGGGAGTGGATGAAACATGGATCAGTCATTACGTTTATTTAATCATAATAAAATGTCTGTGGTTAAATCTGAATTTCGAGACAGTCGAGATTATGGTGATTACGTAATGCAAATAACAGATAATTTTCCTCATTAGGAAGCATATTAGCTAATGTAAAAATGACACATAACATAAACATTTTCCTCTTTTGGGTAATTCCTGTGCAGCACAAATGTTAGCAATTAGATTCCCGATTATCTTGACATCTATTTACCTTACCTTATTCATCATCTTGCTTCATTATATTAATCTTATGTGATTTACAAAAGATATCATAGGCTTATTACTGTTTAATTACATCATCAAAATATTTTTTAAGATTTGCTGCATAATTCAATTCAAAATAAATTTATTAATAAATTATCATATTATAAAATTGAAAATAAATTATAACTTCAATTAAAACTGAAAGCTGAATTTGTGTTATTATAATGTAATAAAATCACAAAATATTATTTATAAAATAATATTTTTTTTCGTAACTTCAGTAAAAATAAATAAAAATTCATTTGAACTAAAATTAATGAAACAATTATTACGACAAAAATCTTTAATTATTGACAAGATATTCGAGATAATTTATGAATTTTGTAGTTGCCCTTCTCTTCTTTTTTACTTTTACAAATAACCTCCTTAGATTTACATCTCTAACGAAAACCCCTTCAAAAAGTTGTAAAATAAGAAAAATCAATCTAAAAGATCACACGATAACTGTCCATAAAACGAGCAAAGGTTTCTTGTAAAGATTATTTATTGTTTGTGTTGAAAGTCAATTGTTGAGCCATTTATTTTAAAAAGTTAAAAGTAAATTGAGATATTTAAGGGTTTTTGTTTCAATGCAATTAAAAGTATATCTACTCCAAAATTTTGTGTCCAGAATTATCGTACCAACTCTGAATATAAGTAACATTCTCATAGGAAGACATTTCATTGAGGACGTTACATTTTTGATAATTCTTGCACATTATTAGGAAAAAAGACTTATTACCAACACAAATTTTTGTTGAAACTATTACGAAAGAGAATTTTAATAAAAATACCTAAAGCATTCCAGAATTAAAAGATAGGATTGATGAAGAATTTAATAAATTGAAAAATTATTAAGAGGGAAAGGAAACATTTATCACCCAGATGCAATTCATAAGAGATGTTATAAATGATGGAAGAGGTTTTGGTCATCGTTTTTTAATTAACTGTGATGATTTGTGAAGATCAATATTTTATTTTTTAATTAAAAAAATCATTGAAAATTAATTATAGAATATATTTGCAAAAATTCCTAAAATATTTTATAAAAATACAAAATGAAAATTAAAGTAAACTAAATTTTTTGCAAATAAACTAAATTTATATATGTGTACTCTTTTTTGATTATATAAATTTTCATATTGTCTGACTGCTTTTTACGAGACAAAACTTGATTTTTTTGCATTTTAAATAATTACTTTTCCTGAGAATAATGTGAGAACGAAGGAGAAGAAATAATGAATTATTTCATTAAATTTTGTCCATTTGAATAAAATTTGATTTTACACAAAATATTTTTGTGAATATTTTTATATAGAAAACTGTTATTTAATGTTATAATAATTACTATTATGATGAGAAAACAATTTGTAAATCTTGTAAACTGTGTTATCAGAATTGAACAAAATAAAAAAAAATATTAATTAATTGAAATTTATTTTACATTCACGTATTTCTAGATTAAAATAGTTCTTGTCGACATGGATTTTACTGTTTTAATTACTTGTAATCGTTTCCTGTGTGGCAGGTTTAAGTTTGTTTTTTTTCCGTTTACCGTCATTCAGGACACTAGCTTCTATGTCAATGGTTTCTTACATGAAGAGCACAATGGTAAACCAAGGAATTTCCAAAAGAAAATAATGAAAGAAAAACGAAATCTTAATTATTTAAGTTCGTGATACAGCTTTGTAAAGAAACTTTTGTCAACCACAATTTAATCCTCGGTTTTAAATCAAGGATGTTTTTTGGAAAAGAACATATGGAGAAACCGACAACAGAAAATCCAGTCGAAGATTGGTGATATCGGCAGAAAGTTAGAATCTGCACGACATCGTTTTACAACAGTCGAAAGACGTTATTCAAGCGCCCGAAAAATCTGAAAACGAAAGAGAATGAGAAACAGTCTTCACGAGGACTAAAAATAGTGATTGGAAGCGAAACGCGATTCCAAGAAATATCTCATTCTGTATAATATGTTTTCAGTATTTTGTTTTCGATTTAACTATTTTATTACAAGCTTTTACTACGTTTCATTTGTTTGTCTGTCTGGATGCATCAAATCTTGCGATCAAAAATTCACCAACTTCCCGTTCACCTAGCGACATGAAACTTTTAAGGATTGATGTATTCTTGGTGTCAATACACTTTTTCACTGTCACTGCTCATCTACCGTCTTTAGTTTGGCCGCAAAAAGTAATTAAAGTGTCGTTCTCATGTTTTCCTCAGTAGTAGGCTTTGAAATTTGCTACATCTAAATGCAAATAGAAAGCGGGTTTTCGCCTAGTAGGCTTTGATAATTTAGTCAAAAAAATGTGGGAAGTGGGTGAAATAGATACAGAACCGCAAATATATGACAAATTATAAAATATTGTACACCAAAAATTTTTTTGGTATGATTATACTTATTTTACTCTTTTAAACAAAATTCGACATAAAAATTATTTATTAATTTATTTTTAAAAAATATTTTACTTTAAAGTATTTAAACAAAAAATTATAGAAATCTGTTAATGTCTCGTCTAATGATCACGGTTGATCCATTACGAAAACTTCATTAATAAATTGTTACATTTCCATTGTTTTTTTTCAAATACTGCTGAGTATATGTCATTTTCAAACAGAATCTCAGATCAATTAAATGTCCATAAGTAATTATTTATTTTCGAAAGATATGTTCTCACCAGTAATTAAATGTAAAAATATTTATAATTTTAAATATTTAAAAAATATTCGTATATATGAATATTTAAAACTAAAATTAATTATCACAATAATTGTTAACGAAAATTAATTTTAATAATATTTCTATTAGAATTTGAATGTTAACTATTTGACACCAATTCATGCGATAAAATGGGGACATATTTTCATATTCAATAATTTTTTTACGAACTATTCTACCACTTTCTATTTTTCAATTATTGGCTAACTAACCCACTTTCGCTTTTCTGCCACTTGATTCACTGAAATAAGGTGCAAATCAATACTGGACAACATCGATCACAAACGAGAATATTCATTATACGTATGTCAAAAAGACTGATAATTTTAATTTTTCGTCAACATAAATCCAATTTAGTCTGAATATTTATGAACAAAGTCACTTAAAATGATTTATTTATTTTATTGAAAAGAAAAAAATTTCACAATTATTTCAATTAAACAAAATTATCAAAAATAATTATTTTAGTGTTCAAATTTTTGTTTTAATCTCCGACCATGAACGTGTGATTTGTAACACGTAGTTACAGAACGGTAACTCCATTATAAAGACATTTCGTTGTAATGAGTAACAGCGCATCACTGTCAAGAGAGACGAGGTCGAGTTGTTATGGCAACATTGGGACCTATTATGTAAAGTAGGTTATCTTTGTCTGACACGATAAAGAACATAGAAATAAGAATTGTTTATTTATTTATTAACTGTTTTATTATTTTTATAACAGTAATATATATTATTAAGCATTAAAAATCAAAAATTCTATTTAAGCTAAAAATTTTCAAATTGGATATAATTTTTATTATTTGTTACATTTTATTTTAATTAATTAGTGTCTGCAAATATTACTGTTAAAATGTCTAAGTTAATGTTTTCACAACTATTTTTAACATTTCAAAGTCGTTATCGAGGCACCTTTACCTTTATTTTAGTCATTTTTACGATCAACCCTGATACATTTATACAGCATGTAACATTCAGTAATAATATTTTTTCTATTAAACATTTTTTTATTTTGAAAAATTAAAATTTTTGTTGATCGTCACTATCCTCCCTTAAAATTTCTCTTTTACCCCATTTATGATAAATTATCGCTGTTTCCCGACCACTGGTTTAAAGATTTCGTCTAACGGAAATAAGTATTCTTCAAATAAATCGTCAAATAATGAACGGATAGAATGTCTTAAGTCTTACTTAATTCGTGCTGGAGAACTTTGAGCTTCTCCGCAATTATTTTTAGCTACGCAAGTGTAAGTACCATTGTCTTCAGGATATGTATATAATATGTCTAGAGCACAGTAACCTCGGTCAAACACGGCATTGAATCGACTCCCTGAGATAAATGATTATTGATGCTGATAAAAATTAAAATTCACCCATCGACATAGATTGTCCATCTTTTTTCCAGTCAACAGATAAGGAAACGTCATTTCTTGGTTCTAAAAAAGTTTCTAAATGCACACCGACACCTTCATTCACTGTGATATCAGACTGAAGAGCTTTAATAAATTGCGGTGGATGCGGAGAGTCGTGTTTCTCCACATGAGAAGGCTCATTTTCATTGTCATGAACTTGTAAGTTCTCAATAAAATCAACATTATTATCCACTTTAGCTTCTGGTATCACCCTAAATTTTCAATGAGAAATTTATTCGACTTTTATTTATCAAAACTAACGTAATATGAGCTGGAGTACTTTGACTTTGACCGGATTTACTTTTAGCCACGCAAACGTAAACTCCACTATCTTCCGCAATTGAATATGAAATAGCTAGTTCTGCGTACCCTCTTTCGAATACCGTGCTAAATCTAGTTCCTTTTTAGTTGGATGTTAATTAATATCATTTGATTTTTTTAATAATCACCTGTTAGAAGTGGTTTGCCATCTTTGAGCCATTCAATAGAAAGAGAATTATCTCCGGTCGGAGAAACTTGACTTGAAAGTAAAATTGGTTCTTCCTCCGAAACGGTAAGCTCATTTTGTAAATTTACTACAAAATGAGGGGCTTCGAATTCTTTGGCATCATAATGGCTTTGGACACCTCCGTGACCTTTCGATTTATTAAAAGCAGCTACGTGATTAACTTGCGCATTCACGGCAACTCCATTTGGTACATTCGAATCTCCAGACTCCATTTTTATTCCTAGCTGCTTTGATTTTAAAAAATGAAATATTTTCTAAATATTAAATAAGTGATTTTTGTTGCAAAAGTCTAAGAAAAAGTAGATGCATGTGCTTTTGATGTGTGTCTTTTTAGCAATACTTAAATGTGCGATGCACAAATTCTAAAATCGATAAACAAACGAATTTATTAAAGACAATTTTTCCACTTTATTTGCCAATAAATATTAGACATGCTAGGAATAATGTATAATTTTCTTTTCTCCCACCACACATATTTTGTTGTCATAATGATGTCAAAGGGAAAACACATTCGACGTTGACTGTTTGAGCGCTGATGCTTTTTGGATTAAAGAAAACATGTAAAATTGATATTTAAAAGCGGTATGTTTTGTGTTCGACGATTTCCCTTAAAATAGTTTTTGCCCTAATGATGGCGAATGCATTTTTTAAATTTTCTGTTTCAAAGAATTACTATTAGAGAATTTAAATAATTCGTATATTCTTTAATTTCAGATAAATGTTTTGAAATATTTGTTGAGAGTAAATTGTTTTGTTTTCTATTTTGAATGAAATGTATGAATTGAATAGAAAGTAGAGAAAACAGGTATAAAATTTTAGAACAACTTGATAATTAATTATAATAAATGATCTTTTATTCAAATATTTTCTAAAATTCAAGAAAACAATTTGAATTTTCTTTCTCCGTCCTCAAATAATCTCTTATTTAAAATCGGAACAATTGAGTAAAGTTAGTATTTGTTCCATTTCGAAGTTAAAGTATATTCATAATAAGCAGTGCTTTTTTTCTAGTAAAAAAAGGTTTGGGAACTCATTTTATATCTGTTTTTTACCTTATGTCAGAAAGTATTATAATTGAATTTTCCCACTGAACACAAATTTATTTTACAGGAAATTTAAAGACATAAACGTTTTTATAAGAAAATGAAAAAAAAGAGTTTATTTATTATAAAAACCAACCTGACTAAAGTTTATGTGGAAAATCAAAAATCTATTCTACTGTATTATAATACTGTACCGTATTAGGCTTTAAAACAACTTCCAGAGTTTTCTCGTGTTTTCATCAGACAAATCATCTCGATTTCTTTTCTTGCTTTGTGAGTTTAGAGCTAAATGTTTCCCTCGAATCAGTCAAGAGTCTACGTACTTTGTAGGATCAAAATATGTTAGAGGAGGGCCGACCATTCTGATGAACAAAAGTGCCGGGACTGTTTTTGTCATAAGCGAAGCTCTCATTGGGGTGATTATCAAATTCATTTTTGAGAATCCCCTTTCACACTCGCTGGAAGAAATGGAAATTGTATTAAGAGTATCTATCAGAGGAAGAATTCTTTCAGAATATGTTCTTTCCGTAAGATAATCACGGAATCCATGAATGATTTCCCTTGCGTTAAGTTGCAGCAAATGTCAACTGGTTGTTCATGTTATCTGTCCAATGGCTCTGATCAAGTATGCTAGTCCATTGAGCTAGTTCAACATCCTCATTAGACAGTAATCTTTTCGCAATCGATTCGCTAAGTTTCTCGTAAAAGACATTTGCATCAATAGGAGGGTCATTTTTGCAGTTTCTGTTATGTAGTACAGTTCCATTAAATATTAGAGAATAACAGCATTTGCTACTTGGTACATTTATATAGCTTGTTGTTTATTTGTAAACCGTAATTTATGTCGTTCCCGTGAGTCCCCACTGTAAAAAAGGACTGACAGTAAGTAAAACGCTGATTATTTTATATAAATATAAACGAATCTGGCAAAAAAAGATATGGGAACTGAGTTCCCATGAGTTCCTACTGAAAAAAGCACTGATAATAAGTAAAAAAGAATAAAATTTATTTCTTCCGAAATTCCAGTTGTTTGTAAAAAAATTGACTTCTTCTACTGTCCTTCCCTAGACTTTATACTGCCTATTAAAATTATATCGGATGTTTGGAATTACTGGCTTCAATAGTGGAGTACGTCGAGATATAATTATCTGTTATATAATACATATATCAAAAAAACACATAAAAAAACTCGTATCACGATGTTCATTTTCACTAATCTCCGAAATCACTGAACCAATTTCAATGAAATTATGTATATATATATATATATATTGTATGATCAAAAATTAACAGATTAGATAATTTTTAATCTCATCTTCCTTTTTAAATGCGAATTTGAGGTTTTTTATACATAAAGGATTTAATTCATTTTTAAGTTCTATAAGTTTCCAAAAGAAGGCGGTTGTCTAAGTCTTAAATTTCATCCATTTTATTGAATTTAATTGACTTCTGATGTTAAAATTTATCTACAGTCAATTAAATTCAATAAAATATTTTTATATAATAAATATATAGATAAGTTTTACTTAATGTAATTAGTTATTGTTTCGTTTATTAATTTTATTCTTAGGAATATACCGCGAAGAAAATCTAACCTCAACAATCAATGTAGCAGAATCACAAGACATGAACGTCGTGCATAAGCTAAAAGATCGATAGAACAAACTGTTCAAATTAATGAAGAGCAAAGAAAGAGCAAACGATTTTTATGCCGGAATCTTCATTCTTGTGGATCTCTATAAGAATTGGGTTAATACCAATGTTGAATAGTAACATGGACAGTGGGCACCCTTGTCTGACACCTCTGTTGATGGGTATTGCCGGAATTGATTGTCCATTGCATGAGTATTCCGATGTATTGTTTGAATAAATCGCCTTTATCAGATTGCAGGATTTGGAATTCATCCCTTTTCTTCGTAGTATCTCGATCACATGGTCGATGGGCATTCTACTGAATGCACCAGTGAGGTCCAAGAATGTGAAATGTACTTCTTCAAGTTCCTCAAGGATAATTCTCAGTACATTATTGTGCTCTGCACATCCATCGGAGGTACCGTACCTTTCTGGAGTAGGAAAATGAGATCGTTGTCCATTAGCCATTTTTCCAGTTGCGCCTTAAGACATGATGCAAAAATTTTGTAGATACACTCCAATAGGGCAATTGGTCTCCATGACGAAACCTCGCTATATTTGCCCTCTTTTCCAGGTTTAGGAATTAGTATTGTTATGAATTCCCCGCAGTTCGTTGGTAAAAATTCCCATAAGATTGCGTCCCTGATGTTGATGTATGGTGATGATCCGAAGTTTTTCCATTTCTATTTTTTTAAGCAGTTGTGAAGAGCGGGTATTTAATCGGTACCCCTATAATTTCTTCGAACGAGCAGACGTGAGAAGAATTGTGAAATGGAATTAAGGTTGATAAAGTACCATCAAGAGAGCATATTGGAAGGGTAGAAAATGTTGCAATTTTTATGGTCGGTGCTCCTGTTGACATTCCAGCCATCAGAATCACACATTTTAACATTACCGGAAGACTAATTTCAGAAATCCAACGTTCGTACGATGCACTCCAATATCCGTTGAAATTTCTGAAAAGACAGGATAAGTATCGCATTAATGCCAAACAGCGTGATCCAGTTAATGATAAAATTTTAAATTTAACATTTCAACAATTTAATTTATTATTTTATGCTATTAATCTTTTAATTTTTCATTAAATTAACTTATTTAAAATCAAATTGAAATTAATTCATAAATTTTTACTTTATTTTTTTTATTAAATAAACTTCATTAAAATTCATTCATTTAAATTGCAATTAATTTATATTTTTTTCATTTTTTTTGTTAAATTCTTATTTAACATTTAAATTTATTTAAATTCAATAATTTATAATGGCAATGAAATAAGTAAATAACAAAAACGTCATTTATCGATATAAGATTTATTTTTGACAACATGTTTCACCTTCACAGGCATCTTCAGGTCTTCCGTTTGGGTTTGTAAAGCGATCTTCTTTTATACTTGCTTGGTTGTTAGCTAAGCGGTATTACGCAACTCATGGATTAATTTATTGATATCAATTATTATAATTTTATTTGATATCAATAAATTAATCCACGAGTTATGTAGTACCACTTGCACAACAACCAAGCAAGTATAAAAGAAGATCGCTTTACAATCCTCAAACAGAAGACCTGAAGATTCCTGTTGTAACATAATGCTCTAAAATATCATTTTTAATTTTAAAATTTTTTTTGTATTTATTTAACCTTTTAAAACTTTCAAATTTAAAAAAAATAATAAACTATTTTGACGAAGTACAAATTTAAACTAACTGCTCATAATTTTAATTTTAAATTCTTTTATTGATAATTAATAATGCTTGTATTATTTTTTATGTCTTGGGACAAATAAAAAAGTTAGTTCAATGAACTATTTCATCCGTCTATTGATGATAAGACATAATCAGGATAATTATACTTGTCGATATCTCCAGATGTTCCGTCAATTATGTTGTGAATTTGTACTCGAAGATATAAAGTGAACGTCTGAGAATTATTCGATTCAACCAACCCAAATTACGATATGAAGAATACATCCACTTACAAGATGCTATTAACGGAAATGTTGATGGATAAATAAACAAAGTCGATATACGTATTGCATTTATATTACCCTGACTCTTATTCATGAATTTGATCAAAATTATATTTATTTAACAAGGTTTTTTTCTGATTTGTTGCATTATCTGATAGTTGTTTCGTAGGCGCTGATTGAGACTCCTCGAGCACGAATAACCAATGTCACTCCACCGGTTAGACATATGTAACTGTGTTCATGGTCGGTCAATCATGAGAGAGGTTTTAGTCTGTGAGAACCGTCATACAAACACTATTCTTATACTCTAAATAGAGTTATACCATATATCAGCTAACACAATACACTGTTGGCAGAAAAAAATGAAAAACTGCTAACACAACAGTGAATTGGCTTTTATATGGGGTCAATAAAAAAAGATCAGACATACATGCTCTCACCACTAAAGTTGAACCCTCTCTCACAAAATTTCAACCAATCCTACACTACAAATTATCCTGAGGGGGGA
The DNA here is from genome assembly GCA_001938485.1 of Girardia tigrina. Lineage (NCBI taxonomy): Eukaryota > Metazoa > Platyhelminthes > Tricladida > Dugesiidae > Girardia > Girardia tigrina. Next base: position 21,700 of record MQRK01230236.1, read on the forward strand.
CATCTAACGGCTCATCATGCTCAAAGATGTCTCCCTCAGTGTAAAGTATCCCATCGTCAAAGTCAGCCGGATTGTGAGCAGGAATCTGGCATTGGATTTCTTGTAGGTTGGCACGCGGATCCTGAAAGTCTCTCCACTGAAGGGCTGACCACTTGATGTTGGATAGAACACAGGCGCGAGCAATCGCTATTTTCCTTTTTCCTAGAAGTAAATGTTTAAGAATAAGTTCATTGTTGGGTAACCATGATCCTAGTGGCCCAACAATGAAGATGTCAAGTTCAACTTTCCACGAGTCCCCATATGCATGTTGAATTTGTTCCCTCAAGTCCCAGTATTTATTTATATTTCTCTTATCAGCATTATTTATATTTCTTTCAGTCTCATATGGGCATTTAATATCTATTAAGATTTTACGCTTTTCCCGGAAACAAACTTGAAAGTCCACTCTGAAAATAGCAAATAATTTCTTCTGAAATTAGCGCAAACGAACATCGTGGCAAAAGATTTGATATAAAATTAATAAAAAGAATATACTATAACAGGGTTATTTACACCATAATATCAATTATTTATTTCTATAATCTCATAAATTTTACTATTATGGCAAGAAAGAAGCCCAAAAATATTTTGCAGGAAATGAAAAATTTGTGATAGGATTAAAAATGTCAGAAATACTGGGAATTGAAAGACGTTCAGCAGGCATCTTTCTCAAAATGCAAGCAAAAGATGATTGATTTGTTCCCATTCCAAAAAGGCCACAAAATAGAATGGTGAATCTAGAATAACTTTTTTTGTGGTAGATCAAACGATTCATAATGACGTTGCATCAACAAATGTGAGTACTCTATAAGAAAAGCAAGAGGTAACACTGGAAACAAATGGTTCTCTAGTACCCATTTTACTGTACGTAATAAATAAATTAACGAAGTGCTTGATATAGAAAATGTTTTGTTTATATTTCACAATATTATTATTTTCTTTGTCTTTCAGGAAAGTAATTTTGGTAATTGATTTACAAAATTATATTAAAAATATTCATACCATATAGCAGACTAATGAATAGGAAATATAACTTCAAAAAATTTAATTTACGATGTCTAAGACGAAAGAACATTTAACAACATTCTAGCAGCATTTACAGACAATATTCCCCAGGACACCTGAACTGTTCTAACATTTGCAATAATTTATGGGGGGGGCTGTTAACAACGACTGATTCAAAATGAATATTCAATATTACCATCGTACATGAAGTGGGGAATTCGTTCTTGAAATGTTTTTAATATTCATATATCAATTAGTATAAAAGGTACAAAAATATGTTTGAATAGTCTATTAAAATGTTACGGAAATTACAATTTATAAACAGATTTTAATGTAAATAAATAGAAAACTGGTACAAAAATGTTCGTCGAAATCATTCTGTAATCATTGATAAAATGGAAACAGCTGCATGGAAACAATTTGCTTTTGGCTTCAAACTGAATTAAGTTGTTTATTTAACAAAAAGTTAAAGAAAATTCCATTAATTCTTACGCATTAAATTGAAGAAGTTGCAGTTTGTTATTTATTGTTTTTCAAATATTAAGATAAATTTGATTATTCTATTTTCATTACACTTGAGTCAATATTTTCAATATTTAGGATCAAAAGATTTGATCATCAATTCTTCACCCAGATCAATCGTTCACAGTAATTATTAAATTTAAAACCTGAACATTTATATTTATTTGTATTTCCCTACAATCAGATACATAAATTGGTTTATAAAAGTGTCTTCGAAGTAAGGGACCATCCATATATTATGTACGCACTGAAGGGGGATGGGGGCTGTTTAAATTTAAAAGATTTTGCGTATGGGTGCGTATGATAATGGGGGTGGGTAATTATTAAATATGTAAACATGCAATGGTTTTCTTAAAAATATCTTTTTATTTTTCTGCTCTGTGAACACACCATCATTCTATCAACAAAGGTGGAATATAAAATCTAATAAAGAATTAAATGTTGGTGTAAAAATATAGAGTTGGAATTGTAAGATTCCCTGACGCATATTGTTGTTGTTCTGTTCCTTTTCGCTTTACTAAAAATAAAGGGGATTTTGCATATAATGCACACAGCCAGCATTTGTTATGATACAGTGTTTGTTGGAAGAAATTTAGAACGTTGTATAAAAATAGTGGTTCGAGACTCAATTTGTATGTGCTTATGGTAGTTCAAAATGTACAGGGTGCAATGGGGGGAGGAGGGGGGTTAAAATATTAACTTTTTTGCGTATGTAATAAATGGATGGCCTCTAAAGGGGTTTCACGGTATACATTTACACGAATAAACTAAATCGGAATATAATCCATTCGGAGTTCTAAATTTAGCGCTGATCAAACTTTATATGTTATATGACATAGAGACGATTTTAAAATTTAATAAACCATTTTCGTGGAATTTCATCATAGATGTTTTGGATTTTTTGAAACCCTCGGAGTAAAGGATATTAAAGCAAAAACCAAATTCATAATACTTATTATTAAACATCAATTGGTGTTTATGCATGTCATTATTTAACAATTTTCTTGTTCCTATTTTGAAATTTAATTAATTTTTTAATAAGTTAACTTTTCGACTTATAGAGTCATGAAATGTGTTTCGGATTATTTATCAGAGGGAAAATTCAATTCATATATAAATCTATAATTCTTTACCATTTTGGTACTAGTAAATACAATTGTTTAGAATATTGTGACAAGAGATGAAAAAGGAATTAAAATTTTAGAATCCGAAACGAAGAAATCAATGGGTTAGTTTAAAATGGTTCTTGGACAAAGCATCACAGGACAAAACGTCACTCGGAGGAAACATCACTAAAACAAAATATCACATTTACCAAGTATTACAAATGAAATTAACCCTACAATGCGCAATTTTTTTAATTATCATAAAACACGCGGTCAGTATTACAAACTGAACTGTCATTTTTGTTGACAAAATATATTGCATCTATGACTTTATGGGCAGTTATCATTCCATAGACAATGTTTTTGGTTCACAGTATGTAAACACTCAAAGAATATCACATGATTAAAAGATATTGAGGTAAAATATGGTTGATTCAAATATGAATCACGGCGCATTGTAGGGTTAAAGCAATATATTTTAAACATTTAAAATCTAAATGTTAATTGTGAGGAACGTTTGGATTGTGTCTCTTCTACCCAGATAGTTGATTAATATTTTAATTCTTATTATATAAAACTAATTCTATACGTTTCAGTACCATGACCCTAACCCTAATTATAACCCCTAACTATAACCCTAATCCTAAACCTTAACATTAACCCTAAAGTTATTTGTGATATTTTGTGCTTGTGATGTTTTGTCCGGTCACCGTTTAGAAGATATTTAGGTTCCAAAGTCAAAACGTGTCTTCATTCCAGAAAAGTATTATTTTCTATTGCATGGAATATTGACTTTCATATTCCCGAGACATATTTGATCAATATTGATAAAATTTATTATCAAAAACTGAAAAGACAATATGAGGAATGTCTTAATTTTTTGATGTTTTGTGTTTGTTTGTTGTATGTTGATTTGGGATTGTATCTCATACCCAGATTGCTGATTAATACTTAATTATTATTAACTGAAACTAATTTCATTTAAGTTTCATGTTTATTTTTTAAAATTTAAAAATCGCTTTAAAATTTTGAATGATTTCTGTTCGAATTGTTATATATTATATTGTATTTCTTTGAACAAAATCTTACCCCTTTTTAATTGTATTTCAAGATTATTTTTATATAAATATTTATTTGCTTGTTAAATAGCATACTTCATTGATAATATTAAAAGGTGAAAGGTTGTTTGGAAAAAAAACATCTCGGAGTAATTAAGTTGTTCTAAACATATGAGCTTCCGATGGGAAGTGAAATTTATTAATATATTGTATATTACACCTAGAAATTACAAGTTATATCGGATTATTGAAATTTTGCCGACAAGGTTTTCAAAAAATGAAGTTATCCCAATTACAATAAAATGACTTTCCAAATACAAAAAAAAACTCATACTAAAATTAACATAAAATAATATACTGTGTGATTCATAAGTCGTCGTCTCAAGATATGGAACTATACTGCAATGTAATGTAAAACTTTTTGAATATGATATAAATGTATTACGACATGGTTTTTTACGCAGTACAACTTGAAGACATGAAAAGATAAAGGTTTTACAATAATTGTTCAAAATGTTCACAATTTTTCTGCAAACACAGATTGCATTGCTCCACAAAATTCGTGTAGCATTTTCGAATGATGCGGTGATCAATGTCTGACAGCACTCTTGAAATGGCGCCTTGTAGTTCGTCGAGGTTCAGATAATTATTTTCGATGGCGTAAACTCGATCTTTGATATAACTACATAACCATTTGTGTCAGGTATCGTCAAATCGGGAGACCGAGGTGGCCATTCCTGGGGTCCTCTACGATCAATCCATCTTTATGGGAAATGTTCATCCAGCCACGTTCGCGCTGCAATGCTGAAATGCGGGGGTGCGTTATCATGTTGATACCAGTGTTGCGTGTTATCTCCAACAAAAGGCAGCAACTTTTGATTCAAAACGTCGATATATCGTACCTGGTTCATTGTTTCACGGATAATACTGAAAGTTATTCCAAGGTCGTAGGAAACAGCTGCCCAAACAGTTAATCCCGGCGATTTCATAGGCACACGAATCAAGCGATGTTCATACTCTTCAGAATAATAAAAAAGATTATGCTTTCGCACATGACCATTAAAGTAAAACGATACCTCATCAGAAAAAATAATTCTTCTGCAAAAATTGGTGCCATTTTCGTTGATTATCCAAGAACAAAATTCAATTCTTCGATCTGGGTCATCTTCTGTTAACTCTTGTTGAAAAGAAAACTTGAAAGGCTTTTTTCTTTTTTATTCCTTTTCTTGCTTGTGGTAACGATGAACAGAACTCTGCGAAGTACCAAGGACACGTGCAACTCGTCGTTGATTTGCAGTATCGTTTTCATTCACATACTGAACAACACTTTCCTTCATGTGCTCATCAGATGGTCTTCCTGATCGCGGTTTTGTTGACAAATTCCCCGTTTCTTCGAATTTCTTCTTCCAATGCTGAACCTTTGTTCTCGGTTGCGATTCACGTTTGAAACGCTCTTTAAAAATTTGACACGCTTTTGTGCAGCTTTCATAAACGATTGCATGACTAGTGATGAAAACTTTATCTTTAATAGAAAATTCGACATTTCCACTTGCTT
>MQRK01230236.1:27229-38392 GCA_001938485.1 Girardia tigrina
TGGTGAACATTTTGAACAATTATTGTAAAACCTTTTTCTTTTCATGTCTTCAAGTTGTACTGCGTAAAAAACCATGTCGTTATACATTTATATCATATTCAAAAAGTTTTACATTACATTGCAGTATAGTTCCATATCTTGAGACAACGACTTATGAATCGCACGGTATATTATTACAATTTTCTACAGCTATTCAAAATTAATATTCAATATTACTATTACATTACTACAATACTTTTTAAGGTTCATTTTTTAAAATTCAAATGAACCTCTCTGAACTATCGCCGATGTTTGAGTTTGGCAATCCAAATCTTTTTTTCGTCCGCCATTAATCTCCAAATATTTAGATGGCAACAAGAAAATAATGAATTCAAAGCATTGTTGAATACCTCCCAATAATTTGTTGGTTTTTATGACAGTTATGTCTCTTTTTTCTTGTGGCCTTGACAATTTATCATAGCCATTAAAACAATACTATTTGTTAGTTACGTCGATTTCCTTTGTTCTGTCTTGTTCTGATTTACTACCATTTAGTACCACTGAATCACGGTAGCTTTTAGGTCATTTTCGGATACCATTATTTCTAATTATATTGCACATTTGTTATAATGTATTGTACTAAATTTTCGGTTTATCTTCTCTATTCCTGATTGCAGATTAGGCGCAGTTGCGTTGCCGTCGGCGGGGAATCAATGGGTCCCGGGAACATGGTGGGAAGAAATCTAACCTTACTGTTGGTGGTGTCAGTCTTCGTTGAAAAATCGAGCTTTATTGTTTTAACAAAACTGAGAATATTATTTTTAAAGTTAAAGAAACCAAAAGCATATTCTGAATGAATGTTTTATAAAAAATTAGGTGTGTTTTTTATGATTCAATCGTTGAAATAACATTTCTGACTTGTTGTCCTTGAAGGATTAGTCATATGCTCTGGCACAATTTGAAATTATTTTGATCATACATCATTTTCGGACATTATATGAGGTTACACAGCATTTTTTGTTAATTTTGGAAATGTAATCATGTTTTCTTTTACCATATCTCTTGCATTATCGAAATGAGTTTTCAAAATATTTGATAATTATTTTTGATTGCCTGGTGATTTCAAAAGATTTTGAAAAGTTAGATTTCTCATTAAAATAAGTTTATTAATTTTTATAATATTTATTAAATAAATCAAATTAATATTTTTTAAATAATTATTTATCATTTTAATTATTATTCAATAAGTTTTGAGTGAATATTTTATTAAAATATTTATTTCCCCATTTGCTAAAAAAATAATGAGAATTAATTCATTAATCAATTTCGCTTAGAATGCAAATGTGTTGAGTATATAAAGTATAAATATTAAAAATTAATATTTGTTTTAATTAAATGTGTATAATAAAAATTATTTACCTTTTTATTATATTAAATATAAATTATATATAAATAATTAAATTAAAATAAACAAAAGAAATAAAGAATGTAATTTAAATAAAAGAATATTTTCATAGAAAGATATCTAAGTCATTTTAAAAGGTAAATAAGAAGAATTTAATATGAAAAGAATAATATATAAAGAGAAGGATTTTAAAGAAAGGAGATTATATTTTTGAGACAATAAGTTCACAAGAAAATCTTAGTTTAAAGAAAAGAAAGAAAACCTTAATTATTTAATTTGAAGAAAGTAATTAAGAAAATCAATTGAAAGGTCAGGAATTCAAAGAATTCGCTTTGACCGAATAAACGAGATCACCCGCGAAGATCTCATTGAATTAATTAGAACTAATTAATTCAACAATCACTTATATATAAACTCTCAGTGGAGTTTGCGAGATCATAAAAAGAAAAATCAAAAATCGAATTCGGCATTTGACCAAGAGTACGAATTAAAAATAATAATAACTATATAATTATATTGACGATAACATATTTTTATTTATATTTCTAAAAATATCTGGAGGTAAGCGAAGCTTCGTTTCCTCCATTATCCAAATTTTAAATTCCTAAATAAGCTAAGTTGTTTTTAAATTATTCCATAAAATTTGTATAAACCTGTACTTAACAAATAAATATTTATAAAAAACATCGTCTTTGTTTTAACTTTCGTTTTATTTTTGCAAATCACCCTTATATCCCAACAAATGTACGAAAGTTTTGACAAAGATTGTTTTAAGGACAATCAAAATTGTTGTTTAAATAAAAATATAAAAAGTCAAATTGGTGTTCTTAATAATAATAACTATTACGTTTGTGTTGTTTAAAATTATAGTTTATTTTTTTCTGTATAAAATATGTCATTAGACTTAGTAAACCAAGCCGACAAAACTTTACTTAAATCATCTGGTGAAATTAAACCATCTTTATTCCCCTTTCTTCTTTTGGACCTTAGTCGTTTGGGTCTACCAAATTATTTACAAACCTTCACTACATCTCTCTATTTAAAACCTCTCTTTTCAGACCTTCCATGCTCAATCCTCTCCATTCTTTTAAGTCATCTTTCAATTGTTTCTTTGGTCTTTCTCTTGGTCTTTCTCCTTCCAATCTTAATTCAATCATAACCTTCACTATTTTTTGTTTTCTTATTCGATGTCTGTAGAATTTTGGCTTCCTTCTCTTGATGGACTCTTTTATTGATTCCAGTCTTATTCCTAGTATGTCTGTCACTCTCTTCCAGAAAATGTCATTGATCTTCTTTTCTTTCCATATGATATTCTTGTATCACTTCATTTCAAACGACTTAAGTCTATCCATGTTCTTTTAATTTATTGACCAACTCCCGCATCCATAAAGAAGTGTTGCCTAGACTATAGTGATAGTGATAATAGCTTTATTAATCTTTATTCTGCTCTTCAGATTAGGGTTATACACTTTTAACGGTTAAACGCCTGTTTAAACGTTTAGTTTCATAATTTGTAGTAAAAAAAAACGTTATTTTTCTTCGATTAGACATAAAAATAGTTATCTGAACATTTTACAATCATATAATTCTGCAAATGTACTTGCAATCAAATGTACCAGAAAAAGCGCATGTTATTGTTGGGTATTCAAAATATTCAAAGTTTATTATCAATCTTTTGATCGCAACTTTATACCTGACTCCAATAATTCAGTAGGCTCTTCCAACACAAATATATGAACAAATGAACACAAATAATAACTGTTATTTTTAATAACACAAATTTAAACACAGCTTCAAATAAATGTTTCATTCTTCAATTATCAATTACCGTTTGTGGTACAAATATAAATAACAATCCAACAATAATTAATAAACGCTGAACACACAGCTCTTTAATGTCAATACGTTTGTACGAGCGATACCGGTGAATATGGCAATTGTTTTAATCGTGTTCTCCTTTACAGGATACTTGATTACTAAGAGGAAAGAACAATAATAAAATTTTACTTCAAATCCTTTAAGGATTACAGCAAATTTCACTGGCTTCTCTTTATTCAAAATTTTCTTTGGAATTAAGTTGTGAGCTAAGTCAATTTTTCATTTACTTAAATAGCTATTTTTATTTATTTATTCAATTGATTTGATAAAACAAATTATAAAATATTTAAAAATATTAAGATACGTCATGTTAATATTAGGGTGAACCAAAAGTCTTTTCGTATTTTCCTCGTCTTTTTGTTCAATTGTTTCTTATTACCAAATAAAGATATTTTATATACATGTGTTATATATTTTTAAAGCTCTTGAACTGCTCTATCACAATATATATTAAAACTTCTAATTAGTCGTTAATATAATTTTTATGGTCTTTTAGAAAAATCATGGAAAATTTTGAAATTCGTATTCTTTTAGACCATAACAGGAAATAGGGCTTAAACGCAACTGCAACAACAAAGAAGATATGCGAAGTTGAAGACAATAATGTGGTCTCAAATCGTACTACACAAAATGAAGGCGAAATTGACCTCGGAGACAATGTACATTCAGGCCGACCTATCACCGTAGATTCCAGAGCAATTCGTGAAGCCGTCGAGACAAATCCGTCAATAAGTACTCGCAGATTGTCGGCCGAACTCGATATTCCTCAAACATCCATTGTACGACACCTTCACGCTCTTGGCAAGGTCAATAGGCGATGTCGAGAAGTGCTTCATGAATTGACACAAATTCAAGCCGAAAAGCGTTTCGAAACTTGTCAAAAATTGCTTGAAAATCCGCGTGATGACCGTTTTATCCGTCGAATTGTAACTTGCGATGAAAAGTGGGTTTACTTCAGTAATCCAGACCAACAAAATCTATGGTTGGACATCGGACAAATGGCGAAACCGGTAGCGAAACGAGATAGTTTCTCAAGGAAGGCACTTTTGTGTGTTTGGTGGAATTTTGAAGGCGTGATTCACTTAGAGCTGGTTCCAAATGGTCGCACCATCGACGCTGACCTTTACTGCGCCCAACTTGATCGAATGTATGCGGCACTTGGCGAGAAATACCCCTCTTTGATCAATCGAAAGCGAGTTCTTCTACAACAGGACAATGCATAACCGCACACCGCCAAACAAACAAAGAAAAAAAATCAAAAATCTCGACACCTTTGAACTTCTTTTACACCCAGCGTATCATCATCTTTTCTGCTCTATGGCACTCTTTCTTCGGGGTCGCACTTGTTATTTAATAGCCGCAGTGAAGACGTGATTTTTTTCAGAAGCGACAGCAAAAGTGATCATACCAATTTAGAATCATCAAACAGGCTAATTAATGAATTAAAAGCAGAGTTAAAAAAATATTTTGATTTAAAATTTAAGTCAAAAGCAATTTTGGAAAAATTGAGAGAAAATAATGTTCAAATCTATAACAAAACGCAAATTTCAAATTGCATTAGTCAACTGCGACTGTGAGAAGTGGTTGCAATATCAATATCAGAATTCATTTTTTAACACCAAAATTTATTAATATAACAACAATTCACATATCTAAACAAATTTTTCTGTTAATTTAATTATCTCGCCACAAATTAATCTATTAAACTTTTTCGATTCAATTTTTAAAATCTTGCAAATTTATTAAATAATTTTCACATTATTACTAAAAATTTATTTTAAAATTTATTTAAAATTGTTTATAACTTCTATTAAAATATATAAATTGTTATAACTGTAAAAATATATTTATTTATAAATAAATATTTAATATTTAATGGTTTTCTTATCATTTTTAAACATATTTAATAAGCATATTAACATTAAAATATTGTACCTTTTAAATTAAAAAATGATAAATTATTCTGGCGAGTTGCAAATTTAAATTAACCCCTCATAGCGACAAAAGAAATATGATCCGACAAAAATTAGTATTGGCGAGCTTGAGAAATGGTGCATTGACCACAATGAAGCAACGGACGACGATGACAAAGGTTATGTGGCAAAGCATTTTGTAAATTATGGTGAAAATGATGATAATAAAGATATGAATGAAAAACAATTTCGAACTTTCTTTTCCACAAAACGGCTATTAAGAATGGCTATTAAATCCAGCAGAGTCCATGCCGATTCAACATACAAATTGGGAAGGCATGCCAGTTTTGATAAGTGGTACAACTGATTTGGACCGGCATTTTCATCCTTATGGTATCAGCATCTACACAAATGAAGCGAAACCAGACTTTGTATTTATTTTCCAAGCTTTGGTAAAATTAACTGAGAAAATTGGTGAAAAAATTAAAGTAGACACATTAATATATGATGGTTCCGATGGAATTCGTAATGCTTTCAAAGAACTGTTCAGCGAAAATGTGTTACTAATCATGTGCTGGATTCATACGCGTCGCAATGTGGTGAAGAATATTCATTTAACCGATGAGGAATTTCATGAAAATATTATGGAAGATATCGATACACTTCCATTGGTATTCAGCAAAGACGTGTTTGAGAAAGCAAAAGATTTGTTTATTAAAAAGTGGCTTACCAGAAAATAAAAGGTATTAATCGCATACATGAAGTAAATCTGGTTATCAATGCATCAAAACTGATACGAAGGAGTAGCTCATAACACACCATCACAAAAGAATGCGTTAGAATCGCACAATTTGGTTATAAAAAAAGAAGAAACATTCAGAGAAAGAATACCTTTATCTCTGTTTTTGGAACAATGTTTGGACACAGTTTCAAAATGGTCAAAACAAAACGCAAACAATAATAAACAATTTAAAGAAAAACAAACTATTGAACTGCAAAAATGAACTGAAGGTTATCAATGGGCAAAAAGCAATAAAAAGTTACTTCAACAATACTTGAAAATTCAACTGAATATTATTGTCCAGCAGGCGATGAAACCAACTCAAGTGAAGAACAATTTTGTATTCGTCAGGATGACAGGCTCGTACAGAGGCTGCTCGAAACACGGAAGGTGGAATCGTCGACCGAAGAGCTTTGTTCGAGCCAAGCGCATCGGTGACACTACTGTTCAATTCATGGAGATTATTGATCGACTCGGCGTCATCCACATTATTGTCGACTGCATCGACAGCGTTCAACCCGATACTGCCCGGAAACTCGTTAATATTATTCAGTAAAACATATTCTGATGTCGATTTTTGAGCATTAAATTCAATTGCTGGTTTGTTAAGGAGAACCCGGGAAATATTATCAGAATTAATAACGTTTAAATATTCATCTGTGATCAGCATTATCGAAAGAAATATAACAGCGAAGAAAATTCTTTATTTGTTGCTTTAACTAAATAGCTTATTCAAACAATTACAAAGCTGACATTTAATTTTTTAATTCACTTAAATGCATGCAATTCTTTTCAATGATTTTCACGTAAAGGATTTTTATCTTATTTACATTAATTTCCACTGAGTAAAATTCATACCAAAAATCACAAATGTGAAAAATTTCAAATTATTCCAATTGCCAAAAATAATTCATTCTAAGCCAAAATAGTTTTACATACAATTGAATTCGTTCCCGAAACCAAAAAACCGAGAATGTGGTGGCACACAACAAACAAATACAAAATATCAAAGAAATGCGATGGAATACATTTGACCAATTTAAGAAGAGAGCTTTTGCCTTGCGGATTGTTACTCAACAAAACAGTGATTATATGTCAACCAAATGGATTGAAGGAAAATGTACTTGTCCAAGATTTCTCAAGCAATACATGTGTTGATTGAATATTCTAAAATGTATAATAATGTATTATATTTTGATATTTGTTTAAATTTGAAGAAAAATAAATAAACCATAAATCGAAAGTGTTTATGATTTTAATTTTAAAATTATATATTTTTTATAAATAAATAAGATATTAAAGAAGGTTTAAGTAAATAAAGGAAGAAAAGAAGGATAAATATTTACAAGAAAATAATAAATAATTAAAGAAAATTAAAAATAAAACTAGTTAATTAATAAATGACCAGTATAAAAGGTCGTTATTAATTAAAGTTAACGAGAGTTTTTTAAAAGTTCAAAGTTAAATTTATCTTGCAATCTTAATCAGTCTGGACGACGTCTAAAGAACGTCGCATAAATTAGCACAAGAGAAAGAAAAGAGTGTATTTACACTCAGAGCGAAATATGAGAGTAACAAAAAAAACCGAAAGAATAACTGAATTGAAAAAAGTTATATATATATATACGACTCTTTTTTTCTGTGGTCTTTGTTGTACTGGTTTGCGCTGGTGTCATTGTCGGTTCTCCAATTTCTTCTGTCTCCTCCAATTTATTATGCCTTGTCAGCCACCCCTTCATTTTGTACGACTTTTTACATAGTGCACATGGGAATGGTAATTGCTGTTGTTGTGTCTCGTTGAGCTGATCAGGATTAGCGAAAGCGGACACCGCGTGGTCCCTTTTCATGTGTCTGTTCAGCTCCTTCTTTTCGGCAAACTCCTTGTAACATCAGCTTCGGTACAGTTGCTCTTGTCCTATTGAGTCTTCCTGATCGAATTCAGGAGTTTATGTATGTTTCCGTCGATACTGTAGGATCTCTGTGAATGATGCGGTTAATGAAATCTCCATACATCGCATCATCCCCAAATAGCCACTGTATGTCCACTCGAAGGCAATGCGAAATTGATTGCTTCTTTCTCCCACTGATCTTTTTCTCCATTTGTATTTCTCCCTTCCAGATTTTTTTGATTATCTCGTACTCCTCTGAAGTTATAGTCTTACTGTGGAAAGTAAGCCTTTTACTCGCGATAATATCCATGAGATGTGGGAGTTCAACGTCCAGGATATCCATGCGGATCTTTTCTATCTTGTTTTTCTTCCTAACTATGCGTGTGTATGGGTTATGAAGGGCATGCAATTTGTTAATGTTCTTTTCCGCAGTTCTCCAGCTTTCACAGCCGTTGTAGACTACGGAGAATATGTATGCGTTGATTACTTTCTTATATTCCTCATACTCAGTTTAGAGCTCTTTAGAACTGGTCTCAGGTTCCGAATCTTCTAGGTTCCTTTCTTAATTCTTTCTTTCACTTCCGCGTCCACATTTCCTGCTGAAGAGATCGTGGATCCTAGGTAACCAAAGCTAGAGGCCCACAAATACCGGCCTCAAGCTGGTGCCCAGCAGTAAGGATCCGAGTATCTCCGTTTGGGATCAAAACTTTGGTTTTACCGATGTTAATTTTGAGACCTAAATCTAAAAAGAATGCATTTAAAATGTTCAAATTATTTATCAGGTTGTTCCAGTCCGTGTTGATGAGGAAGAGGTCGTCAGCATAGGCTAGTCTGTTGATCTCAAGGAAGCTTCCATCTTCATGTTTCATCATCACTCCTCCAGAGACACCGTTCAATATTGCTCTTTTCACAACCGTATCAAATACAATATTGAACAGGAGCGGCCATAAAACACAATCTTGACGCACTCTTTATCCATGTTGAAGGTTTCATCACCTATAAAACCTTCGAATCCCTCATGGAAAGCTTTGATGATCCCTAAAATTCTCCCCCTTATCCCTAGTCTCTTTAAACAGCCCCAATGAGACTCCCGGGGGACACTGTTTCTCCAAGTCGATAAAGATGACATACATATTAATGTTCTTGTATCGTGCTTCCTCCTGCAATTTCCTCAAGATATTTATAGCCAAATGAGTTCCTCTTACCGGCCGGAATCCATACTGCCACTCGGCCAGTATCGCTTCGGTGATCGGAGTGATTCGGTTCGCGATGATTCTGGCTAGAATCTTTCCTCCTACATCTAAAAGAAAAATGCATCGGTAGTTATTTGGATCTTTTCGAGAGGCTTTCCCTTTGAAAAGAACCACCACTTGGGCCTCTCTCCAACTAGGTGGGAATGCCTCTAATCCGTTCCATTTGTTCCCAAAGCACTCCTCTAATAGGGTTAGTATTTTCACACATCCCCACTTATAGATTTTAAGGAATAATTCATCAGATCCCGCGGCTGTCCCACTCTTCAACTGCTTCATTGCCTCCGCTATTTCTTCTCTCGTCGGGGGAGAATCCGAATCATCGATATTTAGAGTGTCTCTAGCGATATCAGTCCGTTTCTTCTGCTCTAATGGGGCCGTAAAAAAGATTATTGAAGTGGTTGGTTAGCTCCTTGTTCCCAATAGGGTTCAAGGGAGTACATAGAGTGTTCTTTAGAGTGTTGATTTACAGAGGATACGAAGTTCCTAGTGAGATCCTTCAGTTTTCCTTCTCCGTCACTGTTGAGTATCTTCTTGATTTGATCGCCTAGAGCCTCGACTCTTTCACGTTTCTATCTTCTGATATTCTTCTGGAGAAGTATTCTGCTGGATTTCCACCTAAAGAAAGTGTCGTTGTTTCTATTCCTCACAAACTCAGTGCGTCTCAACCATTTTTCTCAAACGAGTATCTTCAACTCTTCTAGGTGACCATGTAGCCACTTTTGATTCGCGGGAGTTCGCTTTGATCTTGTGCTTGCTCCTCGGATCACATCGCAGATCATTTGATTGGTAGACTTCCAATCGGTACCTGAAAATTGAACTTGAATTGAATTAAGAAAAAGAGAGTTCAATTTTCTCACCAATGTACGTGTTTTTACACCTGTGACATTCAAATTTATAAACCAAATTAGCTTGCAATCCACAAATCGTTTTTGATTTATTTGAGAGGAAGCTTTGAACTTTGGATGTAATTGAAACTACTTTGACGCTACTTATATTCTTGCAAATACTTTTCTTAAATGCTTTAAATCCTTCAGAGTATGGTATTTTGATAATTTGTTTTTACTCTGCAACGCTTTCTTTATATAATTCTTTCCTAACACGTGTTTGTGTACATAATTTATCCAATATAACCTTAAAATTTTCATCTATCATTTTGTTTGTGTACATTGTTCCAAAAAGCTTGTATTTTTAGTTTAAAAATGTTAAATAAAGTAATAAACTATTCATCTTAATAAAATCTAATTTTACGTAATTTTAAAACACTTTAAAAAATCATATTTGTAATTTAAACCTCTATCTGATTGAGGACTTTTCACTTTTGCATTTGCAAAACGTTAATTTAAAATAAACTTTAAATATAATTTTTTTTATTAAAAGTTATAAAATTTTAATTTGTACATAAATATTATCTTAGCAAAATGTCCTACCCAACATTTTAATTTTTGATTTATTTTTATCTCAGTCTATAAGTGGAATGATACTTAAATAACTTCTCATACTTTCATAATACAATCGCTTCCGTTATATTCACTATTTGATAGAAGTTCTGAAATGGACACTATGAATGCTGATTTTTATTTCAGAATTCTAATAAAATAAAACGTTATTAAACATTTGAATTTTATATATTTTTTATAATTTCTGAATTTTGTTACTTGCTCACAAAATGTTCTCGTTTCATTTAAGTAAAAAAGATCTGCTGTTATATAAATTTAAAACAAACATAATATTTATCCCAATGAATTTTTTTTAGGAAAACGAGCATATGGCCATGGAAAAGAGAGTTCAATTTACTGCTGAGAGCCTGCTGACAGTACTTAAAAGTTGATTATTATTTTTACCCTCACCATAAATTCTCTCATATTAAGTTAAAAATTTTAAACAAAACCGTTCTTGAGATTTTTTTGATATTTTGACACTGTCAAAAAGCGTGTTTGTATATGGTTGACATATTGCTTATATGACAGAATCTAATAAAATCAATATATAATCAATCTAATCAATATATATATATATATATACATATATAAATATATATATATATATATATTTATATATATATATA
>MQRK01230236.1:38442-65037 GCA_001938485.1 Girardia tigrina
TATATATATATATATATATATATATATATATATATATATATATATATATATATATATATATATATATATATATATATATATATATATATATATATATATATATATATATATATAAACAATCAATATAAAAATATTGATTGAAAATACATTACATACAAATAACGAATTACAATTATAATATTAAATACAGAGCATTTTTCTGTAAATTCGTTTCATAAAGGAATTTTATGCAAATCAATTTATAAAAATTCCCCTGAAAGTGTATCTCTCAGATAATCTATTTCCTCAAAATCTCATCGTGCAACCGAATAATTCTATGACGTTTCCATCAATATCGTTGCAACAGAAGATCGTTCCTTAGAAATCTTTGAACAATAGACACAAATCGAAACCGAAATTTATCCTCTCTCGTATTGGTTCTATATGTTTATTTATATTGCGTAAAAATAAAGTTTTATACATATTTATCTTTATTTTTGTTACGTTAAATGAGCTCACTGAAACACGTTTTCAGTTAGCTCTTTTACACACACACATATATATATATATATATATATATATATAAAGATTTATAATAATTATTATTATTGTAAGGGGGTGTTATTGATAATTTTTCAATTTTCAAAAATATTGTGTTTCATAAAATTTTGTGTTACTTAAAATTTCCAATTATAATAGAAATTAAAAAAATATCGGAAATTAAAAATTAAAAAATGTTTTGTTTAAAGACAAATTTTTACCTTTTGTATTTTTAATAAATTTTAGTTTCTCGGGACATCGTTGGAATTATTACTATGAGATATTTCTGACATCAAAACTTTTATTATACCATACCAATACCATGTTTAAATCTAATATTTAAACAAACTTATTATTTTTTCTGAGAAACAATTTGTTTTATAAATCTTAAACCAATATAAATAAAAATACTTATAAATATTCATATTTGATTTTTTCATTACTTTTATAAATCAATTTTAAATTACGATAACATTTTAAAATATTTAATCGTTTCATTTAATTTTTTTAATTTTTTTTAAAATCGTTCCACATAAAAATTATACATTTTACTTTTTATATTTATACTCTCAAAATTTTTTTATTATTAGCAATTTAATTGATCTTCTTAATTTTAGTAATTTTATTTTTTCAAACGTTACATATTTAATTATATAAAAATTTTAATTTGTACATATTTAATATAACCTTCTTTCAAAAATTTTCATAGCATTTTTAATTCATAACAATAAATATCGAAAGTATTAAGGTCTTCTTTAATTAAGAAAATATAAATAAACATGGTGGTGACGCTACCTCATTGTATTACAAACTGTCTGATTTCCGATATGTTCCAGACCGCAGAAGATCTAGAAGATTTTTATTTATTGTTGCAAGAAGATATTTTGAAGCAACGGAAATTAACCTAAAAATGAAAGACATGTTTACACAATAATATATGAAGACATTTAGGAAGCTTATGAAAACGCGGCTGAAAAAGCTGATAATTTTGAGGACGGGCTACGACTAGCATTCGAAAGGCAGAAAGAAACCTCAACGGATTTAGAAAAGCTGGTAAGATATCACAAATGGGCTGATACGCACAGACGTTTTTCAAAAAAAGTAAACAAACTAGTCAAAAATGAGTTGTCACCTAGACTCGAGTAAGAAGAGCTAAAAATTTTCAAAATTTTATTTAACACTTCGAAATTGTTAATGTCTCAAGCAAATCCATTTTGACAAACTCGAAATCCTTCCAAAATAATTAAGTAGTTTAAACAATAACCAATTCGTTCAGTTGATAATCAAATGTTTGTAAAATAAAATCGTAAAACCGAAACTTGCTATCGTAAATCTTTTACAAAGATACAACAAAAATGTAGTAAAAATGATCAGTCTCTCACAAGACTCGCTCTGATTGATTAACTAACCCGAGCGACTCAATTGATTCGAATTTGTCCCCAACTAGTCAGTACGATAATACTCAGCACATATTCTGGTACGATAATAACAAAAGAATAAAGAATTCTTTGTTCGGAATTTGAATCTTAATTATTAAAAAGTTAATTATTATTTTTTTAAACTATTATTATTTTTTTAAAATTTCTTTTTTTTAATTATGTAAATTAATTTAATTATATTACTTATAAATTAACTAGTAAACAATAAAAAATTTTGATATATATTCTAAATGTGGGTAGAACACTACTGGGCCAACAGAATGTTTTTAAAATTTTCTATTGTTTTTTTTGAAAATATTTTTAAATTAAAATTTCTATAATTAAGTTAACTTAAATTTCAATTTTCGATTCTCCATAGAATTTTCCCGAATATTTTAATCTCATATGAAGATGATAATTGAGCATTCGAATCATTTCAAGGGAAACATTTATTTTTAATTTTTTAATGTTTTTATTGCTTTTTTGTTTAATTTAAAGAAATTCGTAATTAAAAAAATATTTAAAAAAACAATAAAAAATTAAAAAATTCTGTTGGTCAAGTAGAGTTTTGCCAGCATAAAGCATGGATATCAAAATGTTTTTTTGATTTACTAGTTGGACATGAAATCGGTTTACTGGATAATTTTTATTTTTTGCGTAATATAAACTACTTATAATTTATAAGTATATCTTTTTATACTATTATTGTTCAGGAACTCCGATTTGGCCGTTTTGTTCCTATTCTAAGACCTTAAAAAGCTTTTTTGATGAAATTTTAACATTATCATTTATTGTCATCGAAAATTAGTAAGTGTGCAATGTTCGAAAAAATTAATTGAATAAAAAAGCCTCTAAAAATAAGTTTCTAAATTACATGGATATATAATATTGGGTGTACAACTAATTAATTTCGTATTTATTTGTTAAAAAAAACCATTTATTTAAGTATAAAAGTGAAAAAAAATACGAAATTAATTAGTTGTACACCTAATATATATATATATATATATATATATATATATTAGCTAGTAAAAAGATTGGAAAGACCTGAAAACTTATACATATCTAAAAAATATCAAAAGGGAAGTAGCAAATGTTGGAAACTTGATCAAAGAGCAGAATTGCCAAAATATACAGCTCTAGATATTTTACGTAAAAGCAGATTTTTTTTTGTAAAGGTATCAACGTGTTCCAGTATTGCTACCACTAAATTTTTAACGCCTTTTTAAATTTGCATTGTTATGTTTTGAGTGATTATATTGAGTGATGAAGCTCACTTTCATTCGCATAGATACATTTAATCACGAATTTGTGAATTGTGTTCTGAAGATAAGCCTCGGACAAGTGTTCCTATTCCGTTATATCATCTAAAAATTATTGTTTAATGCGGTTTTACATAAAATTAAACTAGTAAATCATTCTTTCTGCAGACCGAACTCTACTTTGTAAACAAAGTTTTAATTAAAAACAATAATTAAAAAACCACAACAAAAAATTAAAAATTAATATAGACTGCTTATAATTTATAAGTAGATCTTTTTCAATTAATATTGTTCAGGAACTCATATGAGACCGTTTTTTGCCCATCCTGAGACCTTAAAAGGTTTTTTGATAACGTTTTAGAATTATCATTTATTGTCATCGAGTATGAGTAAGTCTGCGAAGTTTAGAGAAAAATGATTGAGTAAAAAGGCTTCAAAAATAGCTTTCTAAATTCCATGGATACATATATATTGTGATGGGAACGGAGATCCAGTATGGCCGCGTCCACGATCACTTAATTTCGCAGAATCCGTGAGGCTCCGCGCAGCTTATTGTCCCATTTCTGTTGGCGATAGGGGTCACCATCGGATCGTAGGGGAGGAGGACGACCGTGGAATGGCTGATCGCAGTCGACGTGTCGTTAGATCCACCACCAAATCGGAACCGAGAACGTAGGACTCCATGAGGATCATCCGTGTGCTCGGGATCCTGAGAAGCACCGCCGGATCCTGAGTAGTGCCGAACGCATCTTGGGGTGCGGTGTGCGGGAGACGAGTGCTCCCACCGATTTAGGAACTGAGTGAACGGCCATTTCGATTCAAAATCGTCAATTGATCATAGACATCATAAGTAGCGAATAATAAAGAACAATCCATTGTTAACATTTATTATTTATCAAACGTACAAATTTTCGAATTTTTTTCATCGTTCATAATTTCAATTTATTTATTTAAACAAAACTTTGTCTATTGTGTTTTTTAGACATAATTATTATTGTTAATTTATTTCATTTACTTTTATTGATGGGCACTACATAGAAAGTAAGCTAATAAAAAGAATGGAAAAAGATATCATTTAAATCACCGTCGCACCTTATAATTTTTTAACTAAATATATACTACAGTAGATACCGCTTAAAGAGAATATTTTTGGGACTTGAAAAAATGTTCTCTATAACCGATATTTCTCTTTAACAGATACTTTTTTATAAGGATAATTTTTAAAAAAATATCAAAAAAAACTTTACTAATCAATACATTTTATTTTTAAAAAAAAAGTTCCAAAAGTTAAAAAAAAAACCAAAAAGTTCTCTTTAACCGATTTTATTCTCTTTAAGCAAGTTCTCTATAAGCGAAATCTATTGTATTACGTTAGATTAAAATATGAAATTAATTTTTAGATGAAAATTAATTCAGTTTTTAAGTTAGAATATTGAAGAATAAAACTTTTGAATCTTCGTATCAAGAAGTTATTTTATAACTTTCTTAATTAATGAAAAGTATATTAACAAAATTATTTTACATGAATTTCGTTGACAAAAATTTTGATGAAAAATGTTTGATGAAAGTAATGCAACCATTTCTTGTTATAAGTTCACTAATGAGAGATGTTCATATAAATTTATTGTCAAAATTTCGGAAAATTCAGTACGAAGAAGTTTTAAAAATGTTCTTAAACGATGTATCTTCACGCATTACTTGAGTTTCTCGAATACCAAACTGCTCAAGTGGAAAGTAGTTAAGTTGTAAACGCCCTATTTTTATTGCAAAGTTTCAAATTTCTTTTGAAGCTTTAATAATGCAAGCAAATATTTTAACATTAAATTGTGATTTTTCAGTACAATTGATACTATGATAATAAATAAAGATGTATCTAAATTTTACAGAGAAATAGCTATTTTAATAGTAAATATTAAATAAAACTTTCTTACAATTTTTTCAAAGTTTTAAAAAGATATTTAAAAATAAAAGATCCCCAAATAAATTGTTTATATAATCAACTGATTTCTAAATTGTGAAGTATGTTCTGAAATGTTTCTTGTATTATATTTTAGATTTTATGTGTTGATTCGGATTGTGTCTCTCCTATCCAGATGGTATATAATAACTGATTGGTATTTTCTTTGATTCTTATTAATTGAAAATAATTTAATTTTAAAGTAAAAATATTTAAAATATGTTTCAAATGTAATACTTAAATTTTCACACGTAGTATTTAATTTTTAATGTAATTTAAAAATTTTAATATATTAATTTAATTGGTACTTTTTCATAAAATTGTTTAGACTTGATTTTAATCAAGGAGAGTTTTGATAATTAATTTATATCATAAATATATTAGAATTGTTTTCAAAAAACTAGGATGGCACATAAAAAAATAACATTCAAGAAAGATGTCACATAGTGAAAGTGATTTGAAGAGTTGTTGTAATGACAATTTTATTTTTAATAATAATAAATGTTCAAGATATCATATTGATTTGTTATTATAAATCATGTACAATCAGTTTAGAAACTTCCGAAGGGATGGTTTATCTACTACAAAATGTTTACTCGTTTTTCTGTGAATGGCTTTACCAAAATTAATTGCCAAGATTCATTGTTTATAGTTTTAAATTATCAGGGCCAAAAATTTGGAATAAAGAGGCTTTACGGCTTTCTTATGTTTAAACATTTATGCGTAAACACCTTAAAATAAGTCTTAAATAAAGGTTAACTCTCCATGTACGTAAGCTGTCCAAAAAGTTCTCAACCTAACACAACTATGACATTATAAACAGCAGGAAGATAGGTGTGTTAGAAATTCACATATGTCATATGAACACATGTTAAATTTCATTATGTGTCATTTCTTTCTTTGTTTAAAAGTCATTTAAAATTAACTTGACACTGATTTTTTTAGTAATAGATAAATTCAATAATCAGGTGGTAATAGAATATTTATTTATGAAAGGATTAAAAGGAGAATAAATTCATACTGATATTGTGAACGTGTTAGGTGAAAGTACTCCTTCGTATGCCACAGTAAAAAAATTGGATTTGGGAATTTAAACATGGTCATAAAAGCATTGAAGATGAATCACGTAGTGGATGTCCAAAAACTGCAACAACATCAGAAATCGTTCCTAAAGAACATTAAATGGTGTTAGACGATCGGCGTGTCAAAGTACGTGAAAAAGCTGATGCCATGGACATCTCAAAAGATCGAGTTCAATATATTTTACATGACGAATTACACGTGAAAAAGCTTTGTAGGAGATGGGTACTGCATTTGTTAATGATCGATCAAAAACGCTTTCGAATGAGAAATTCTCCAGCTTGTTTGGATCATTTCAGACAAAAAATAGGTGGATTTTAAACGTCGTTTCATAACTGTTGATGAAACATAAATCCACCATTATACACCAAAAATAAAACAATTGTCAAAACTCTGAGGAATATTTTAAATTGTTTGAATATGTTTAGGTATTGATGCTGTATGTTGATTGGAGTATGTTGAACTTAGAATGGTGATTCTCCCACCCAAAGGGAAATTAGTATTTTTTTAAAATTTAAAGTGATTGCATATTCGAACATAATTAAATTATACTTCGATAAGTTTATGTTTTTAAAATTAAAAATTAAAATCATGTTTAATATTTTTTAAAAAGAAAAGCATTTGATTAGATATAAATAAAATTAATAAAATTTAAATTAAATTAATTTTTAACAATTCGATAACATTTTAATTATTTTGGGTTTTTATTAAGAAATGGTTAAAATTATTATTTTTAATTAATATTTTTAAAAATTAAATATTTTAAAAAGATTTAGAAAAATTGTTCAAATAATCATGATTAAAAAGAGAAATAATAAAACTAATTCGAACAATGTCAAACTGTGAAATATCTTCCGAGAGTTGTAATGACTCTAATTGTGATAATAATAAAAATTCAAAGGAAAATTGTCTCAATGTTATAAACAAAATAAATGGATTGAAGCTGGTGGAAGTGCACCAAAGAAGGCTAAAACAGTTCCATCAACGGGGAAAATTATGACAATTTTTTTGGATTACAAAGGTGTTTTATGAATCAATTATCTTGAGAAAGGTAAAACAGTCAACTTTGAATATTGCTCAAGACTTTTGTATCACCTGGATGCAATAATTCGTGAGAAAAGATATGGTTTGGTAAAGAAAAAAATCATTTTTCAGGAAGACAATCCACCTGCTCACAAAAGTGGTTTGACGATGGCTAAATTGAATGAATTGAAGTACAAATTGCTTGATCACCCACCGCCTTCGCCAGATTTGGTTCCTAATGACTATTATTTGTTTCCTAACCTAAATAAAGTTCCTTGCCGGAAAGCGTTTGACATCAAATGAAGCTATTGCAATTGTAAACGGATATTTTGCACAGCTCAGAGAAAATCATTTTAATCAAGGGATATAATTGCTAGAGAAACGTTGGAATAAATGTATTAATGTTTTGAGAGATTATATTAAAAAATAAATAAATCTTTTCAAATTTAACTTTTTTTTCATTGTTAGGTTATGAATTTTTCAGACAGCCCACGTAAATTATTACTCACAATTTTTATCAATTATTCGCGTTCTTTAATTAGAACAATTGTCAAAACAGTTATCACATAATTTTATATTCCCACTCATGAATTCGTCAAATTGGCGATAAATGAGTGATAAAGCGGTCGGAAGGACTTCTCTGTTGATTAGTTACACAAAAATACATGAGTCCACTACCATTGATAAGTCTCTGGAGCAATCTGAAAACTACTTTAACTGAAAGCTACCTTAGAGGCAAGGTTATTCTACTTGATAAAAAAACTAACATGTTAAACTACTGACGAGGGTCTAATACACCGGTATAACAGTGACTCATATTTTGCACTGAAGACTCATGAGTCTTCAGTGCAAAATATGAGTCACTGTTATACCGGTGTATTAGACCCTCGTCAGTAGTTTAACATGTTAGTTTTTTTATCAAGTAGAATAACCTTGCCTCTAAGGTAGCTTTCAGTTAAAGTAGTTTTCAGATTGCTCCAGAGACTTATCAATGGTAGTGGACTCATGTATTTTTGTGTAACTAATCAACAGAGAAGTCCTTCCGACCGCTTTATCACTCATTTATCGCCAATTTGACGAATTCATGAGTGGGAATATAAAAAGATTCGAGTATTTAAAATGTGTCCTTTTGTTGAGTTGTCCTTCAATAAAAAAGTTTAATATACAATAAATTACCAAAAATTGTTAAATTAAATCAATACATAAAATATTACAAGAATAATAATTTATTTGAATTATAACTATTAATGAACAGGAAACATACAACGAAGAAAAAGTCGATGATCACTTTGAAATGAAAAGAGGTCGAGAAGAACAACAAACTAAAAGAATTATGTTACTTTAAATTTGAAATTGTTCCAAAAGTACGGGATAATTAAATGAATTATTGAATGAGTGGATGAATTTTCTTCGATTTAGGCGTTAGAGAAATTATTGGGTGGTGGGCAATCTGTTTTTGAAATTGCGAATAATCGAATGTTTCGGAATTTGATTTTTCATTATCGCAATAAAGAGTACATTGATGAGAGTTCGTTCAAAAATAAATAAAATGATTTTATCATTGATAGCAATAATAATAATAAGGTAGGCTATATTGAAACAGAAAATAAAATTGGTCTGGATCCAAAATCTTGAAGAACAAACAATATAATCCAAAATTACATATGAATTGGCAAGCCAGTAAATTCTTGTATTGATTTATTGATTTTTTAAATTAATATTATCATAGCGATATTTTTATCACTAGGTAATTTTAATTATTATTTTATAATTATTTTATTAATAAATTTTATTTATTTTCTGTCATTTCGGGGCGAACTATTTGGGGTGGCGAATTAATGAATCGCTTCCCGAACAGTACTGGTCCCGAGAGACCATGTGGTGTCGATAAACATAAAATAAATAAACACAATAAAAACGTGTACATGTAAGTAATTGTAATTATTATTACAGAAACAACAAGTAATTGTAATAATATCAAAAAATCATCCTTAAATAATTATTCTCTTAAAATTTAATTTGTTGTAATTATAATTTTATTTCTAATAATAATAAATGTTCAAGATATCATATTGATTTGTTAATATAAATCATTCACAATCAGTTTAGAAACTTCCGTAGGGATGGTTTATCTACTACGAAATGTTTACTCATTTTTCTGTGAATGGTTTTACCAAAATTAATTGCCAAGATTCATTGTTTATAATTATAAATTATCAGGGCCAAATAAAAGAGAATCATGTGAAGCATTGTTAATAAGATCTTGTGATCCGAAAATCAAAGTTCAAACGATACTCTGAACTACTTTGTCTAAACGTACGAAAGAACTTGCCCAATTATTCTGATCTTTTCATTAACAATAAAAAATTCAATGACAATAAATTTTTTTACGTTTATCATAATTTATTTAATTTCTAAAATAAAATATGAAGTAAAATTGTGAAGTAATATTTTTACGTTTTTGAAAGAAAATTATATTAATAATAAAATATTAACAAAACTTAAATGTCGTTTTGGATCAAAATAACAATTAAAGTTTCGTGATATGTTTAAATTATCCTTATCGAACCGTTTTATCAAAGTTTTATCGAGAAAAATTGGACAGAACATTTGCGATTGAAAGAGGCCGTAAAATAAAATTAATCAAAGTTTAATAGAAATAAATTTATAATAAAAATAATTATATAGCTATATTACATGGTTTTTTTACTCTTTTAAACAAAGCAATAAAGACTTATTATACAAAAAGCGTAACTATTGAACATTTTTTACATTTATTATTTATACATAGTTTTTCTTTTATTTATTTATTTTCTTTGAATTAACACAACATAAAATTTATAAAAAATAAGCATATATACATGCAAAAATAATATGAACGCAAAACATTTTTTATTTAGAACTGACACAACAGGCTAATTAAATAATTTAATATGTTTGACCTTTTTATTTTTATTAAGAACACCAACATGGGTTTTCGAACTTTTATTTTCAATACAATTAGAATTGTCCTTTGGACAACTCTCAGCAAAACTCTCGTCATTCGACATCGTTATAAATTGATAATTTTTTATTAATGTTTGTTAATAAACAATTATTCGAACAAATTTTTCATTATTTTCAGATTTTATTTTTACTGTTCAAATTTTGTAATTTTAGTTATAATTTTATTTACATATTAATTTTATTTAAAAAATATTTTATTGAAAGAAAGAACATTTATTTAATTCAAAACTTAGTTAAACTTATTTACTTTATTTAAATTTTAATATGAAAATTTGAAACGATTTAATATTTTTAAAGTTTTTAAATATCTTATGTTGTTCTTTAAAATGCAAATTATACTCGAATAATTATTTATCGTGAACATCTAAAATATCAATTTTTCATCTGGGTGGGAGAAACACATTTCAAAACGAATTTCAACATACCAAATTTAAAATATTCCTCACAATTTTGATGAAAGAAGACAAGAAAATTATGCAATTCTTCAACATAATACTACGATTTATACTGTTTAAATGAAAAAACAATTATTACCTTTACATTCCAATAGGACTGGTTAGTTCCATAAAATATTCGATTGACTTGTAAACAGACTGATGACGTAAAATACTTATCTTTTACTATCAGGATACATTGGATATTTATTGTCAATTTTTAGAAATCTTAAATATTAAATGGTCACCGGTGTAAAAACTCACAAATTGGAGATCATTAATTCCTGATACCCAGTTAGGTATACTTTCATGTATTGTTCCTATGAAACTGGACATGTTGAATTCCCGTCTCTAGGCGAAATTCTGTGAATTGCCAAATAATATATGTAAAATAATGTTTGTAAAATATCAGTTAACCTTTAACCCATTCAATATACATACATATTTAATCGAGTAAAATGGCTGTGTTGCGAGTTTGTGTGGGACAGTATTTGAAATGAACATCATTGAAACTATTAGATGTTTTTGGAACATCCTCGGAATTACAGTCCGTCGCATATTTATTAGAACGGATGAAATTTGATTGAAATATTTGAATTTTAAATTTTTGAATAAATAATTATTTCAAGGTTAAATATATTTTAAATTTAACAAATTTTATTTACAGGTATCTTGTTTTAATAACATGTTTAAACGTTTATTATTTAAATTCATTTAATATTTATTAGAACGATTTTATATTTAATTTATTTGTAAATATTATTTGTGTTTATGTTATATAATTCAGGTTAGATGTATGATTTAAATATTTTTATTTATTTTAGAAATTATTATGAATCATAATATTGAAATATTAAGATATAGGCAAGCTGGAATGTCGTTAGGAAAATTAGATAAAAAATATGGAATAGTAAAGTCAGATACCCATTATATTGTTAACTCTAGGGAAAACGAAAAAAAGAAAGACTGGACCAAAAGAAAAATTAACCAAAGGCGATAAACGAAGGATCAAAACCGTTCTCCAAATGAAGGCTACCGAAAATGCTAAATATTCAAGTAATGACCTAATAAAAGAGTTAGATTTGTCAGTTTCAAAAAGTACGGTTTGCAGAACACTGAAGTGTTTAAATTTCAATTATAAAGATTTGCCGTCAAAATTTTGTCTTAGCAAAAAAATGAAGCAAAGACGAGTTGACGTAGTAAAGCGATATATTGTAGACGGCATAAAATGGGGACGAGTGGTATTTTCCGATGAGAAATTGTTTACTCTTCACGGATGTAACTCTTTTTATTCCTGGGCTAAGGGAAGTCAGTCACCACAACGTGTACGAAAGGTTTTGCGATCATTGGGATTTATGGTGTTGGCAATGCTAATGCCGAATGGCTTATTATCATATACCATAATGAAGGGTCGACAAAAAACCGAGGTTTACATTCGAATATTATCGAGCCGAGCATTAAAAATCATAGAGCTCAACTTGGGCAAAGATTTTATATTCCAACAAGATAACTGCCCAATCCATAAATCTGCTCTAGCCAAAAAATTCTTTAAAGATTCCAAGGTGACGCTTTTAGATTTGCCGCCATATATCCCAGACTTAAACCTAATCGAAAACGTTTGAGCAATATTATCACAAGAGATTTATGGTTCAGGAACAATAAAGAATTTAAAAGAATTGGAATATAAATTAAAGCTGGCTATTACCAACTTAAACGAAACCAAAGGTTCCGTAACCGAAAACTTATATAAATCGATTCCTGCGTGACTCTGTGAAGTACTTCAATGTCACGGAGAACGCATCAAATACTGACATATCAATATTTACTTTTCGTTCTAATAAATGTGAAATAGTATATTTCTTTAATTTATATATCATCTTAAGATTATGCACTTTTCAGAAAATTTATTTTATATATTGATTACATCATAAATATATTAGTAAAACGTTAATTGTTAATAAAAATTAGCAACTGCTATCATATATTAGACCGTTCTAATAAATATGCGACGGACTGTATTATTAAGATTTACTTCAGACATCCAAACTTAATTAAACAACAGAAAAATTTTTAATCTAATATTTGAACAACTTATTTTTTGAGAAACAATTTGTTATATAAATCATAAACCGATATAAATAAAATACTTATAAATATTCATATTTGATTTTAATTTTATACATCCATTTTAAATTACGATAACATTTTAAAATATTTCATCGTTTCGTTTAATTTTATTGATTTTTTAAAAATCGTTACACGTTTAAAAATTATACATTTTAATTTTTAAAATATATTTAAAACTCTCAAAATTTTTAATTATTAACAGTTTAATTAGAACTTCTTAATTTTAGTGATTTCTTTTTTCAAACTTTACATATTTAAGTATATATAAATTTTAATTTGTACATATTTAACCCGTTGACTACCGAATTCTTTTATGGAGATGTGTTAATTTTATTGAAGTTTTAGACGTAACAAAGGTAATTCAGCATGAAAAATTTTTTAAAAAGACGTAGAAATATTTAGTACATAAGAGTTACAAAAATGAGTTTTTTGGACTACAAACAAGAGTTTTTAATGAATATTGCAGTATTATTATATTTTACTGATTAGAATTCGTTTTAATCACTCATCTACATCAAAATGAAGCTTAGTGTGGTAAATTCGAAACAATTTGGTACGCATAATGGCATGCTACATTCAAGGCACATGAAATAACTTCTTTGTCAAATTTGTTTCGCACTACAAGCAATACAATTTCTTCTACTTCGTTCTCTACTCTTTCGATCTTGTGGAACATTGTCGGGAAAGTGACGATCAACTAATCTCAAAGTTGTTGGAGCATTAGAAGGTCTACCAACTCTATTTCTCTCTGAAGGACCATATCTCTAAAGTATTTCTATAACCAAAAGCAATTTGAACTGAGCAAGCTGTAAGTCTTTAGCATTGTGCTTCATTCTGTGTGCTATATACGAATTGAATATCGCGATATTCATCATATGAAAGAATAACTTTTTATACCACTTCAAAGTTTTCCTAATTGAAGCAGAGATTGATATCTGCATGTCAGTTTCATCAGCCACTCCCATTTTTTGCGAATATTCCATGACTAGTGCGGGCTTCATAATTTCTGTTCCGTTTGATCTATCAATTTTTTCACTGTTCAAGAAATTTGTACTGTTTACATATAGACATCTCGTTTGTCTTTCCATTTCATTGCTAGAAGAGCTGAAGACGAAAACCATTGAACATCTCCTTTTCGTGATTTTCCAGTGAATTTTGGCAATCCTTTAAGATTTTTTCTCACTGTTCCACATGCTACAGTTTTGTTCTGAAGCAATAAATTGAATAGAGTTGAACTAGAGAGCGAGAGAGCTGGACTAGAAAGGTTAATAGTAATATTTAGAAAAAAACCGCATTAAAAATTTCCTCTTCATTCAAAAGTTATAAGCCCATATACGGGTCTCCGGTAGTCAACGGGTTAATTTAACCTTATTTCGAAAATTTTCCTAACATTTTTTAATTCGTAACAAAAACCATGGTTGGATATTAACAGATTGATATAAAGAACCTATCAGTATATCACACTTCCGAAAAAGTCTCAGGTTTATTACTTTATCGGTTTGTAGGGTCACATTGGGGATAAAATATGGTCCTTCATCATTATTGTGTATACGGTATAGTGCTAAAGGGGCATTAAGTATAGAGACATGTTATCCCGACTGCGGATAAACCAATTTCTACAGAAACCAAAATTAAGGGTCTTGTCGCATTCAAAATCAATAAACTCCATATAGGAGTTTGAGTCAGAGAAAAAAAACAGAAAAATCGGTACGTTTAACGTTAGAGGAATAATAAATGAACAATTCTTATCTGTAAAATGTTCCCTAGAAAAATAAGATGTGAAAGTTTATATTCTAACCAACATACACTGTTGACGGTCAGAAATTAAATCTTTTGGACCCTGAAACTTCCTACAGAGAGGTAGTATTATTGAGACAAGTAGAATAAGAGGAGTTTCTTTGATAGTTAAGAATTTTCACTGTAAGTTTTTCTCCATAAATTGCAGTATTTCTAGTTGCTGGTATATTAAAAGATCAATATCCATTGTACAAGTCTTTGCACTGACTGACTGCATTAAATCACTGGAAGAGAATAAGGAATGTCTTTCAAAAAGAAAAAAACAACAAGCAAAAGATCACAAAATGGAGTTAATAAATGAAGACGATTTTAATAATAGGTTAAGCATTTCACAGAAACTCAACCCGTTTCTCGTATCTTTACATCCAACTCTGGAAGTTGAGAAAACGGTAATCTTTTATTTTTTATTGATATCTCTTAAAGTGTAAATGTATAAAAACCTTTTCTAAACATCATCGAAGTCGAAGAACTAGTTAGACACATCGGATAACAAAGAAACACGATTCGCTAGATCATTTTCTTTCCGAAAAAGAAAAAAAGCCATCCGATTCACAAATATGAAAATTAGAAGTTCGATAATATTAGAAGATTGATTCTGGTTCTTACCCCAAAATATGGCTATCATGGTCAAAAAAGAAAGGTTCTTACCTCTGACCTTGGACACAATTCGAGGAGTCTCCGTTTCAACCGGGCTGTATCATACCCATTAGATGTGTGGAGGTTGAATCCTGACTCCACTAAGAAGGAAAGGATCAGAAGATAGTCTAACAAACATGCTGAAGGCCGAAAGCTGGTACTTCATACCTCGTGTATTGAGGTCAGGCCTCTTTTTTATTCTTTTCCTTGTGAGTTTTACGAGCTTAAGGATACACGAGACAGTCGAACGTGAATTTATTTATATTTGATAACCTAAGTATAAAGTTTACAAATAACAGTGTAATAAATAAATAAATAATTACATCTATATAGTTTGATGTCAAACACATTATCCAACAAAAAACAATTAAACAAATACATAAAATTAATCTTATCAAAACAGATAGAGGATATGCTGTATAGATTTAAATTACCATTTTATTCTTTTCTGCTTTTAATTTGAATAAATAAATACAATTAGTCAAGTGGTCAAGGATTAATTTTTTGTGTTAGTAAAACAATGAAAATTAAGATATTCTATGTACTTCAGTGTTTTGTAAAGTTCTTGAAGTAAAGAACAAAATGAAGAAATTTATTTTTGAAAAATGTCTTTTGTTCTACATAATCTCCTTCAGGTTAAATGCACTTCCTCAAGAGCCTTTGTGTCATCATGAAAATGCAATTTTTGTGTTCTCTGAAACATTGGCTAACATCTGATTGTACTTCTTTGAAAACCTTTTAGAGGTCAGAATAGATGTAAGCCAGAAAAAAACAAATGAGGCAAATAAAGAATTTTGCAAATGATCGTACTTCAGATTATATGATTATCATATATCTGCCACACTTGCATGATGAAGTGCATTTTCCTGATAGAAAATGTTCTTCTTCTTAACATAAACCAGGCCATTGCTGATGAAGTTATGAACACACTTAGCTTGGATAATAGTCAATTTTTATTATTTTCTTAACATCAAGAAAGTCTGACAGAATAATTATTTTAGCTGAATAAATCTTACGAAGCATAACTTCATTGGTGATTGAGAACATCTGCATTCAATTGTTTGGGTTGCCCCTAGTTTACATGATTATTATTGTCAGTTTTATCTGTTGTAACATATCATCGAACTAAATCAGCTATATTTAATTTTTAAGGGTTTAAGCTATCTTGACATTATTTTCTGTGAATATTTAGAATATTCTCAGAAAATGGCATAATAATAATATGTATCAAAATAGACAAATACATAGTAACATAGGATATATGTTAAATAGAATCCACACTCGAAAGAACAAGAAGAAGGGGAAGCGTTCTAAAATTATTGGCAATCTTAAAATGATATCATTAACACCAAGATTTCAAAGTTTCATCTCAAATAAAAAGGAATAGCTAATGTGGTTTATGAATTTCATTGTCTCGAGAGTAAAAACTCGTAAATTGGAGGTCTAGGGACATGTTATATTGGTAACTTGTGCTTGATTTTGTTGCGGCTGCGTTCTGGCCTATCAAGACGCAAATGGTTCCGCCCACAAGAGAGTGGACAGAAATTTGTCGATTTTAATTCTCGATAACGATTCGGAATTGAAATTCTTTTTAAAAAGTGTGATATTTCTGGAAGGCAAGAGACCAAGTCTCTTGATTCTTCTCACTCAGTGCTCTATGGAAGGCATAAATTGCAATTGTTGTTTTTTATTCCCATTTTGGGATCGTAAAAAGTTTTTTTCGATCAAATTTTCACATAATCATTTATTTTCATCGAGATAGAGTAAGTGTGCAAAGTTTAAAGATAATTGATTGAGTAGAAGACCTTCAAAAATAGGTTTCTAAATTCCATGAATATATATATATATATATATATATATATATATATATATATATATAGAAAGTAAGATAATAAAAAGAATGGAAAAAAACTGACTTTATCTCTGACTTGCTTTTATTAGCGTAACTTATTTTTAGGGGTGACGCATAGTGGAATGATTATAATAGTTAGCTGAAGGATACATATATTGATTTTGAATAAGTGTTAAACAAAATTATATTCAGAAAAATGTAAAAATATGAGTAAAAATAGAAAGCCTCTTTCATTGGAATAAGTAGGAAATAATTATGAGAAATTAAAGTTATTCAATTCTAAATTCGGCCTGGAAGACCGGTCATTATGTTTGAAAATATTTTAAAAGAATTATGTTGACCTAGAGTCTAGGTCCTAGAGTATAACAGCCTCAAAAAGTCGAATACCGAAAACAATTTTGAATCTCTTCAGAATTAAATTTTCATATTTTTTAACATATAATCAAATTACAAAAAATAATTTAAAAATTTTCTATAAAATATATCTACATTAAAACCAGAATATGATAGAAATAACGAAAAATAAAATGTCAAAATACTCTTTAAACAGGAGACTGTATTTATTATCTTCTACAAACTTTGTCTAAAGAAACTTCTCGAAATGGATAAGAAAAGTTTTCCTAATTAAAAATATAATGATACTCATTTAACTTATAAAAAAAATAAATTTTTGGTGAGTTGGCTTTGATTTCTTGTTTTGTATTTCCTCTTAAGACTGCTTTCTATGCATAACTAATTCGTTCATAAATTAATATATAATTAGAAAAAATATTTTTAAGTATAAAGTTTTTTTGATAAAATTTCATTATTATTTAAAAAAAATATTTTTTTTGTTTTTTTATAAGATTTATTTTTATTATTATTCAAATGAGAATAACGTTAAATGGAAAATAAAAAATATTTTAATTAATAATTTTTTTTAATAAAAAAATATTCTTTAAATATAATTAATCAATTAAATATTTGAAATACATATTAATTAATAATTTAAAATGAAATTAATTTTCAGTGAATTTTGAATTTATTATGCATCTTTCTATTTGTATTTATTGATTTTATTATTGTCATAAAAATTCATGCTATACGCAGACTTAAAGATATATCTAATGTAACCTAACACATGTAATCAAAATATGTAGAGAACAAATTAAATAATTACCAAAGTATAACCAAAGGTTTTTTTGAGGAAATTTAGTTGGGCTAGTCTTTGTCTAATAAAAATAGTTTCACTTTTGATCTTTTAGCTTAAGATCAGGTTGAATGAATGGATAAGTTATTGTAAAGACATTGTATCTGTTGATGTTATAGCAGACGCAGCACGGTGGTGGCGTCCCGGGGTTGGGAAATCAGTGTTTCCAGGGCATTAGGGGGAAAACACAACGTAATCTCACCACCATCACTCTCGTTCCCTGACTCGCTCATCTCGATCGCTAGATTTCTGCGGATAACCGTTCCAGCCCTGTCCTCCGTTTCAAATAACTGCGACAAGCACTTATTCTCCATCATCTCAAAGCAACTCAACCACACTCCGTCAATGTCGATCGAACAATTCGTTAATGTTTTAACAATGTCTGGAACACGGTGTTCCGATAAAGATTTTTCAAAATGTTTCTTCGCACTGATTAGATCATGTCATTTTAAATCAAAATTCTCCGCTTTTGAACAGGCTTTGGCGATTAATTTATAATCAGCCCGATTTTCACGTCCGACTTCATTGGTTTTATTACACACCATAATACATCGCGCATATTCTCCTCTTTTGAAACGCACAGCACCAACGCCAGCACAACACATGCAATACTTTGGATCAAGTTCGATAATTTCATTACAATGATCAAGAGCGACTGAACAACTCTTCGACTTTGCGACCAACAATGACATAATTCCTCTCCTTGAAATTAACCATACAATACATCAAATCAAAAAAAACTCTCCGCGCCAAATTTTATTGATTTCCAACATAAATTTCACAAAATAACTTTATTTTAAACGTTTTTACAATGGCGACTTTATTTCAAAATTCACAAAACCAAATCGCGCCAGAAATCTAAAAATGATCGATTTAAACAATCGATAAAATCATAAAGTTCCCAACAATAATTGACCAATCAAATCGGCCGAAAACTCCAGAATTTTCTTTTTCAAAACAATGACATGGTATTCATTTGATCAAATCTTTTTATTATTTAATTTTGTGCCATTTTGGCATCTTTTTTATTTAATTAATTTCTTTTCTTTGATCGTTTTATTTTTTTTATCTTTTTTTATTTAATCTTTTGTTACGAGACAGTCTTTACTTTATTATGAGAATATTTGTATTTGGATCACAATTAAACCCAATATCACCAAGACAACAGATTGACAGACAAATAAAATAACCTTTCATGAACAATCAATTCGCCTGATTATGAGATGATGATGACGATTGCGACTCCACCCTGTTGCGATTTGGATACGATCGAGAATGATCATTTTCAGACCGCTGGAGAGAAATGTTCTAACAAAATTGATAGCCCACTCAGTGATAAATCTCTTATAATTTATTGTTAACAAAAATGTCCATCTTCCTTAAAAAACTTCCTTAAAAACACATGGCTGTTACAAGAGTAAGAATAGACTTTCAGTGGCGATCAATTGATTTGATGAATCCGAGTCTTATTCCGTCTGATAATTTCACTATCCTGTACATTTATAACCAAAATTTTCCGATATATCAAAGGTCGATGTCGTCAGTCTGTCTAGTACCGAAAATTTTATTTTCCATTGTGTCTCTATGAGCGAGCCCGGGTCCCGGCCAACCAATGTCTCCGACACCGCATTTAATAGGTTTGACGAATTTTTATTTTTTTGGGTGTACTTCGATATGGCACCCTTGTGAATCGAACAGTATCTTTGAATTAAAGATTCTAGTTTGCAAATCTCTTGAATTAAGGGATAAAAACTAATATGGGTTTGAAAGTTATGACAAATTATCAATGATGATAATTATTAAGATTGGGATAACTATGCATTATCGTTGTTATTGTTCAATAATTTTTTTAAATTACAAAAACTGTCTGAATATTTCTTTCAAATTTTCAATTTTGAAAATTCCAAAATAATTAATACCTAATGTGACAATTACGTTTTAGATTAACCTGTACATGAATGTGTTAAAACGATGATAATGTTACTATAAATAGATGTCATATTGTAGACTACCATGTGGAATATACACACATATAGATCATGCACTGATTTTTTCCATGTACCATAACTTCGTTGGTTGAGTTCACACATGTATTAATTTTCTTCTTTTCAGAAAGAATAATGGTTCTTAAATTCACAAACTTCTGCTAGAAGTTTATGCAAGTGATTAACAATCATGTATATTCATCTAAAATTGAATTTGGGACTCATAAATTGATGAAAATCTGTTTTCTACTTTCAAAGAGAAAAAATTCAATGAAATATTTGAAGTAAAGCGATATATTATGTGTGGAAATAATCTTAAAAGATAGAGAAATTTATATGAACAAGCTCATATTAGTTCTTAACATAATTAAAGGTTTTCTTCATATATTACTTAAAGATTTTTGAATTCCCAAACTTAATTTGTAATTTGTTCCAGAATTTCTCATTGGTAAAATGTGCGACTATCGTTTAAACTGTTGCTCTGTCATCTTGAAGTTGTTTGAGCAACATGACGAAAAATTTCTGGATAACATAATTACCGAAGATAAAACATTAAGTATTTTGTGTGCCATCGAAAGTAAACGAGATTCTACTGAATGAAAATATTGTTAATGTCGTTCCCTAAACCATAGGACGACTGGACTGAAATAAACAGCAAATTAACCTGTTTCATCCGGGGCTTAAAGATTTTTTGGATTACCGTATTAATCCGTCCGCATTATAATGCGTTGTGTCTCGGGATAGTTGACCATCCGAGAACAATTTGGTTTTGAGATTGTCTTTCCTCCGGTGCATTTCCTTGGACTCATTCTCTTTACGGAGATGATGGATTGTCGGTTCCGGTACGACAGATTCATTTAGACTGCGCAGCAAAGGAAGGTAGATAATAACACAGAAATGATTTGAGATTGTCATGCGATGGGGTCTCTTTCCTTTGACTGAAAGATTTAAATTTCTACTAGCACTTTGTTTCGAGGAATTCTGAATATAGTGGTTGATCTTTGAATTTGATATTTTTGAACGAAGTAAAAATTTAAATAAGGTGTGTCCACTAAAAAAAGTGCACAAGTTTTAAAACCATCATAACTTTTTAATTAGACCTTCAAATTGACGGAAATATGAACAAAGACTAGATTATAATAACACAATTACTATTTTATTATATGAAAATTTTAAGGCCATAAGAGTTAGCAAGCATTATTCTTTGTCTAAAATTTGCAAATAATGTCCTAAAATATAAATTGTTAAACTGCTTTGCTTTAGTTTTGATTCTGCAAATCAACTGGTCTTCAGAATCGGCAGTCCAACCCTTTTCATACACTTTCTCCTTTAAATGAGCCCAAAGCTTTTCAATTGGGCGTATTTGGGGAGCACAAGATGGATTCGAATCTTTTTTGACAAATGAAATTTTGTTGTCCTCTAAGCACTTCAGACTTGCTTTGGCGTAGTGACAAGAAGCAAGATCTGGCCAGAAGATGAAGTGACCAGCTGGGTATTTCTCATTCAGATAAGGAAGCAAACGCTTCGTTAAGCACTCGGAGATATAAATATCCGAATTAGAAGCTACAGATTTCCATTTCCTGATGTACAGGTTTGAAATGTCTCGTCTGGAAACAGTTGCCCAAACCAAAACTTTTACTGTGAATTTCTCTCGAAATTTAAGCCGAATATTATCAGGTACATCACCGAACTTCTTTTGGTCCACATAATAACCCGATGTCATTGTTCCGGTGAGTGTAAAATACGACTCATCATCAAGTACAAAGTCGGTTTTGGTCTTTTCCACAACAATTTTAGCGAGATTTTGCAACCTGGCTTTCTGGCGAATAATCTGTGTCGGAGTAACCTTTGGGGCTTCTTTCCGCTTTCGAAACACTATGTTATTAGTCTTGAGCATCTTATGCACGTAAGACTTTGAAAAATTCATTTCTCTACCTAACTTTCTCACACTTTGTCCAAAGTTTGATCAAATAGTTTTATCAAAGTCAAAGTTGCACGCTGCAGAAGTCTCTTCCTTTTGTCTGACGTCATTTTAACAGGTTTCCTTCCACTTCCTACTTTTCTTTCAATGCTGCCGGTCTTCTCATAGCGTTGTATTATTGCATATATATATATATATATATATCTTCTGGAAAAATGAATGCCAGTAAACTTTGTCACAGGCTCACTTTTACTGCGCGTTTTGAAAAAATTGATTATATCTTCATGTCGCTTTGAAATCATTATAATTGTCTCTTAAATAAAACATATTAAACCAAAAATTTTAAATACCTGCTTTACTATTTCTAACCTATTAAAACAAATATTTAAATTCCAAATTTACGAAATTAAATAATATTACATTAAAAAGTTATGATGGTTTTAATACTTGTGCACTTTTTTAGTGGACACACCTTAATAAACAATTCAAAAGATTTATTTAAACAAATTACAAATTTTTTATTTATCACAAAATATTGACTTTTTAATTTTAAGTTGTTTTGGATTTTGATTTTTGTTCTAGCTTCGAATTTTTCTTGGCATTTTAAATGATGTGGGAACAAAAAGAAACTCCACAGAAGACTCAATTATGAATGTACATCAAACAAACTCCGTTATGCAACCACTTAAGAGCGTGAATCAATGTTGAAAGTTTTCTGGGACTGTCATAGAATCAGTAAAATTGATTATTTTGAAAAGACAGCTAGGTATGACGCAAATTACGGATGTCAGCCCCACGACCATGCCATCCAACTAAAAGTGAAAGAATGTGGCTTCGAACTGTTGGAGCATCACCCATACAGTCCAGATTACGCTCCATATGATTTTGTACTTTTTAACAACCTCAATAAGAGGATTAATGATCACAATATCGTTTCAGCGACAGAACTGAAAAAGGAAATCAAGAATATTTTGGGTCAACTGTCTTTATATTTCTTAAAAAACGTATTTGATTTTGTCGTTGATGAAAGTGTGTAAAACAACAAAGCTCGTGTATTGCGAAATAAATATCTGTTGCACTGTAATTCTGTAACAAAAATTTCCCTTCGTTGTCATTTTCTTTCTTTTCAAGTCTAAAGACTTATTGATCACACCATTTATATCTTGTTTTACATCGTTAGGTAATTTTTGGAATTTATACAATTTAATTTAATTAGACTTTATCCTTTTTTTACGCGATTATCGGTTCCTGAAAGTCATCGCGTAAAATAAGATACAATTTACATTAAAATATCAATTTCGTTCTAATGTTTGTGATTATTCGCGTAAAAGCGAATATCTGCGTAAAAAGACGCAAATTCAGGTGCACATATTTTTATTTATAACAAAAATGAAAACTTTAAAAATAAATACTTTCATACGAACTAGAAATTATTTTTGATGCTTGCCTCCTACGCCATTATCCATATCGCTAGCAGATGCGTCACAGTTTGTATTACCTTGTGTTGGTTGATGCACTGACGGTCTCTTATTTTGAACAATATATTCTGTAATACGCCGTTGTTTGTACAATTTTCGTCTCAATAAATCTTTATGAAAGATCTCGTATGTAAATTTACATGTAATTGGTGTAATTCCACAAACATTGGAGAGACGTCCCGTCATCTCTGTGGGAGAATCCAAACACGGTCGGAATGTAGGTGGGAGTAATATTGCAGAGCTTAGAAAGGGTTGTAATTCAAACGAAAATATTAAAATAAATGATTTTAAAATTCTGTATTCTCGGTTTAAGAACTATTGGGAGAGGGTGGCCTGTGAAGCACTTTATATCAGATCTTTAGATCCTAAGATTAATGTGTAAACGGGTCTTTCAAAAACCCCATTGAGCGTGTTTAGATGACATAACAATCCATTGATGACATAATCACTGCTTGTCTATATAAGCTGATTTAAATTTTTTTTATACTGAAATCGCGTAAAAGTGAAAAAATCGCTTTAAAAAAGAATTCGTGCCGCAATATCAAGTTGCGTCAAAAATGATAAGGTGTAATAGATTTTTAATTTGTTTAGATTTGTTATTTTTAATTCACTTTCGCTTTTTTTTGTCTTGAGCAGAACTAAATGCTTCCCAGTATTAACTCTTTAGTATCCACGTAATGAATTCATCTCTTGCTTGGTGATTATATACCAAAGATAAAATGAACGTCTGTTTTGTCTTGATTATATTCAAGTAATAGGTACCATCAAAGGAAATAAATAATAAATATTATATTTTGAATATTGAAGAAAATGAATGATAACAACAATATATTTTTATTTCAATAGCTAGCTATTTTTCAAATTGAATTTTATGTATTCCTTTAATTATTAAACTGATTTTATCTATAAACTGTTGATACATTTAGCTTTGAGATTTGAACTCCTTTTCCATCTTTCCAAGCTTGTCAAATTTTTAGATTCCTTCCATGTTTCTGTGTCACGAAGTTGTAAGTAACCATATAATCACGTCTAACGAAGAAAGAAAATATATAAAAAATGTCTCAGTCTTCAATTGAGGTTTTTTTGTAGAAAATGAAAAATATATTATCATTGAAATTAATTAATAACCATATCTTCTTTTTTGAAGTTGTCTTCTTTGACTATTATGAGACTCGGAGCTTAGATAATATAAATAATTTATTTATAATACTGATTCTTCAAGCTAGTGACGTTTGAAACATCTATAGAACTCAGAATTTGACCATATGGAATGGTCATCCATTCATTTATTTTGTTATTTATTCTTTGCAAATTTAGAACTCATTTAAGACATCCTTTAATTTGTAATATTTGAATTATGTTGAAATCATTTTCTTATGAAATTCCTTTATACATTTACTATATACGAGTTTTTAGAGAGAGAATTGTAAAAATAAACTGAGAATACTGCAAATTCTCAATGCTTCTCATCAACTCACAAATTAAACACATTTCAGTTAGTAGGAGATTGTTGATGGAAACGTCAACATAAAATACAACCATTGTTCTCCAGTTTTCAAAAGACAATTTAAATAAACAAAATAAATTAAAAAAATAATTCATTAATTTTTTTCAAATGTTTTAGAGCTATTTATCGTTTGAGAGGAGAATTACTTTAAATATGGAATTTTTAGTTCTTGCAAAAGTATATGAAACTAATTCGTTTTCATTATGTATCTTCAAGGAATGGGGATAACCAACCTATGAGGTCTAAATAACCTATGGAAGCTGTTCGATGTTAGTAACTTTTACATCGAAAGAGTAACTTACTTTTTATAAAGTAAATAAAAACGTTTCGTATAAAAACATATATATATATATATATAAAGTTTCAATGAGAGAATATATCTGTACCGTATTTATCGGACTATAAGTCGCACTCGCATATAAGTCGCATCCCATTTTTTTTAAATTTTGAAAGTTAAATTCAACAGCGTATAAGTCGCATATTTTTGTGACTTGAAAACTTGAATCAAAAACTTATTTTAAATTATGCAAATGAAGAAATCATTAAACTTAAATTAATATTATTTAAATTTTGACTTTAGTTATTTTTGTTTTATTAAAATAATTTGAATTTAAAATCCACGTTAAAATGAAGAAAACAAGAAGATCGTTTACGGTCGCAAGAAAATTGGAAATTATTGCTTATGCTGAAAAACATGGTAAAAGAGAAGCAGAAAGAGAATTCAATATAAATGAAAAAAACATTCGGGATTGGAGAAAATCGAAAAATCTTTTAATAATTGTAATGTCGAAAAAAAAAGAAAGCAAAAAGAGAGGGATTTGCACATTGGCCCGATTTAGAAAAGGCCGTTAAAAAGTATGTAATTGAGAAAAGGGAGAAAGGATTTAAAGTTTCTACAATTGCTATTAGATGAACAGCGAAAAAAATTGCAAACTATGATTTTAATGTAGAAAATTTTAAAGGAACGAATGGTTGGTGCACAAGATTTATGAAAAGAAATAATTTAAGCATGAGAGCAGAAACTTCAGTCGGACAATCGTTGCCAGCTGATTGGGAAGAAAAAAAAGAATCATTTTTACTTTTTATTAAAAATAAAAAGAGAGATATCGATTTGAAGCATCTAGGGAACATGGATGAAGTTTCTGTTAGTTTCGATATTCCGGATACAAGGACAGTTGATGAAAAAGGAAAAAAAGATGTTCTGATCAAAACAACCGGAAATGAAAAATATAATTTTACAGTTATATTAACTGTAACTGCCGATGGAAAAAATGTAAACCAATGGTTATTGTGAGGGATATTGGAATGATGTTTGAATTATGTTGAGTGATTGTTGAATGAGTTTTATAGTATGTTTGAGACTGGTTGGTGTTTGAAGCATGGCATCTCTCCCTAGACAATTGA